>OY757921.1:98981630-99091630 GCA_963585895.1 Sepioteuthis lessoniana | reverse complement strand
CTTATGTATGTATATATATGTATATATTCATGCATGGATTTATTCTTGTATTTTTACAGGTTTTTATATGTCTATGAATGTCTGCATTTATTTTCTCTATGCGTGCACGAATATATGCTAATATATTGATAACAGATTTTAAACAATTTTACAGACTTCTACGAATAGAAACATAATAATCCAAATAAGAATAAAAATGATCTGAATCTATTTTACTGTAACCAGTTACATTCTAACAGTAAACATAAAGAATGAGTTTTTAAAAACATTACATATATATATATATATATATATATATATATATATATATATATATATATATATCATCCATAGTTAGCAATAAATGTCAAAGATTTATCCTATACGATAAAAAAAATAAACCCGTTAACTTTATCGTTGTGAATAATAGTGCACCTAAAAATCCCCATTACATAGAATATCAATTCTGTTCCTATTTAGTGATGGTATCTTCCACACTAATAATGTTATATCAACATCAATTCAGACATTGGACACACAACCACCACTCTCTCTCGTAAACTAACTTGTTATTTATCTAATGCAAGCGCCATCCGTATACATATCTATAAACACATCTTACATAACCATATCATCCCACAAACATGAGAAAAACTTCAGTTGATAAGATGAAAATCTTATACAGCACAAATTGTCAAAAAGACTCTAAATACTTGGAGCATTTTTTATAAAAAGAAAACTTAAAATTCTTTTTAATTAAGGGACTAATACTTAAATGAATTTGACACAGATGCATAGTTCCACAGCATTGGTGATTCACATTCACACGATCCTGATCTATGGATTCAATACAAACCAGTACAAATGGACTGTGCGTTCAAATAAGACGTCAACTTTATGTGACAATAATAAAGTCTGTCTTTTTTCTTTTTTCTTTTACTCTTTCCTTTGTTCTCTTTAAATCGATATTCCTAACACGCTATCTCTTTTATCATTCCCTCCTTGATCAATTAGAATGTTCTTTCTTACACTTACGAGAGTATGCCAAAAATCTCCTGAAAATGATATCGTCTGTTAAATAATTTATTCCCGTAAAAAACATTTAAAGCTGGAAATATAGAATGCCGAAGTGCATACAATTGAAATATGTAAAAATTAATTCCTTTCGTTATTGTATTCTTGTATGAATGTCAAACATTCTACCTCTCCATATATATATATATTTATGTGTGTGTGTGTGTGTGTGTGTGATAAGATGTATTTATAGAATTATATATATATATACATATATATGTATGTACGTATATATATATATGTGTGTGTGTGTGTGTGTGGGATAAGATGTATTTATAGAATTATATATATACATACATATATATGTATGTACGTATATATGTGTGTGTGTGTGTGTGTGTGTGTGTGTGTGTGTGTGTGTGTGTGTGTGTGTGTGTGTGTGTGTGTGTGTGCTTATATCAATCATAAATCGAGGATGGTTGAATTATATTAAAATACTGAATTCAAATCAGCTTTACTCTTCGTAAAAAAATTGTCACATCCTGTCCACACACACACACACACAGACATTCCCTTCCGGTTAAGATTAACCTCCCCAACTAAATGTTCGAACAAAATTATCAAACACATTTAGCTTTGTGGGCCATATATAACGCATTAACTAGATTTAAAAGCTCAGATAAGAATAATGATTCCTAAAAACCCGATTCATAGATTTGCTTTTAAATAAATTGGCCAAGGGATCAAAATACAGCAAAACAATTTCATAAATAAAGTAAAGTAAAGTTGGCGTCTGTAGTCGAGGGTGACCCGAAGGCTTCCTTTTCGATAGCTACAACACTATGGCGTAGGGGAGGGCGCTACTCCTTTCCCTGGATTGCTTCACTTTACCCTTGATACGTACCTTATAATGCTGAGTGTTAAGCAAAGAGGAATCAAGTACATTTTTTAAAGTCTTTGCTATGACCCGACCTGGGATTGAACGCCGGTCGCCCGGATTATTGGTGAACACTGTACCCATTAGTATAAGCAAAATGAATGTTCAGAAATGTATGGTAAAACTCATCGACACAGTCTTTATAAATAAGAAAAAGGGAATGGAGATATATATTGCCCAATCTATCTTTAACCCTTTTATTATTAATAATCGAAGAGAAACGGTTTTATAACGCCTATAAATATATATCAAAAAGAAAATTTCACGAATTGAAAATAATGATATCTTTTCAAAATTGATCCTCTGGCCCGACTAAACATGGACGGATCTGACCCGCTGATCGTATATTTGACACATCTGTGTTAGAACATGTATACTATGCATAACTCCTCTTATTGAAAATGTTAGTAAAGAACACACATTGCACGTAGGTCTAATGAATGGTTATAGTCTTAAGAAATGGACAAAGCAACCCAAGTTCAAATTCTGGACGAAGCTGTTTGAGTTTTATTTCGGGTTAATACCTTTGAGTAAGACCTTATATGGGTTTTCCATCTCTGGGTAGAGTTTTCTTGGTACGGCAACCAATTTTGAAGAAGGAAAACTTTTAATTAAAGCTAGCACTACTTTGTATAAAAACTGACATTGTACTACATCTTTCCCGTGGTAGAGGGGTTGAGTAAATACATGAATACCAAACATGGCCGAAACTTTTCTCTTCCAGTATTAATATACAGCTATGACTCTTTTGGTTGTAACAATAGCAAAAATATGCAATGATATATGGAACAAACACACACGCATACACACACTGCAATAGAAAGTGATAAGCCCCACGTGGGGAATCGGAATGAACGATGTTGAGTTGCCTTCTTGTTGGGTGGGTACTTACCACTTTAGTGATCGGATCAGTTTTTGAACGTTGCTGAAACGCTTATTAAGAGACATTCTATCGGTTGATTTGGACTGTAAAGCCCCCATCCTCTGCAGACATCACAAGAAAACAATTATAGCTTTTGTTATTGAGTGAATAATATGGAAAAAAAACCTGATAAATGCCAATATTTTGGCGTCATTCTTTTAGTATTCCTTTGTTGGAGATATGTGTATGCATGAATCATACTCAGTTTGTATCTACGAATAGATGCGTATTTTAGAATCCTTAATCCTCATAAACCGGGACATTGGCCCAGCGGTTAGAGTGTTCGCCAATGGCCCGGGAGACTTGGGTTCAATCCCAGGTCGAGTCATACCAAAGACTTTAAAAATGGTACTTGATACCACCTTGCTTAACACTCAGCATTATAAGGTACGGTTCAAGGGTAAAGTGGAGCAATCCTGGGAATGGAGTAGCGCCCTCCCCTACACCTTGGTGTAGTAGCTATCGAAAAGGGAGCCTTCGGGTCACCCTCGACTATGGTCGCTAACTTTACTTTACTTACTTTAATCCTCATAGGTAACTGCATTTAGGCGTATATATGATACATGAATGAGTTTATACGGACTGTACACTTTTATATCAATTTATATATATATATATATATATATATATATATTGCACACACACACACACACACATATATATATATATATATATATATATATATATATATATATATATATATATTACTAAAAATAAAAACAAATAAAATCACCCAACTCACAAAGTCTTACGGAGTTACATAATTTTTTGTTAATCGAGCAGGCTGATATATATATATATATATATATATATATATATATATGTGTGTGTGTGTGTGTGTGTGTGTGTGTGTGTGTGTGTGTGTGTGTGTGTGGATTAATGGGTGTGTGTATTTGTGTGTATGAGTGTGTGTGAGTGTGTGTTTACCAATCCCTACTGTCACGAACAGGATGTGACACAAGGACTATCTTTTTATGAAGAGTAAAGCTGGTTTTAATTCAATGTTTTCCTTCTGCTTGAGTGGTTGGCAAACCAAGGCTAAAGAACCTACCTTTTTTTAAGTACAAATATCATGAAAATACTGAAAGAAAGAAGCCAGAGATTTCTCAACATAAAAGGTGTTTGTAAAATGGATAAAAGGTACCGGTGCAAAGGTACCGTTAACTCTTTTTCACGTCAATTCTAATCATATTCCAAATAGATATTCACCGAGGGAATGTTATATATACAAAGTTGAAAGTGTAGAATGACTAATCATCATTACCGAATTTTTTATCAAATTGGAGAAATGTTTTTAAAAAGTATAAAAGACACAGCCATAGGTATTTTAGGTAATCTATTAAATTGTAGCTTAGTTAGTATGAAGTTTGACCTCATGATAAAAATGTTTGCCATTTTCTCAAAAACGAAATTTTTAAATGATGAAAACGGGTAAGATAAACTTTTAGCCCGCAGGTCATCATTTATGATTGTAATGGAACGGAATTTTATCAGCTTGGTTAAAAATCAAATCTCAATAAGTTTCACGTTGGGGACAGTAATCAAAGTAGAGCAAAATCATAAAAATCATGAAAAATTCTAAAATATCGTGATTTTGCCAATTGGGGTTGACTCAAATAAAAAAGAATCTAAAAAAATGATTGGAATTTTCTAGTAGATATTTAAATCATAGCCGAGTATGTGAATACCAAAGTGGATGTTGATTGGCTTGGCTGTCAGAAGAATCTAAATTTAAGTATATCGAACAATGAAGATTATCCGAGATTTTTCTTGGTCACAATTATGTATTATTGTATTATGTATTTAATTTGTATCGTTACGTTAATTTGCATATATTGAAATTGTTTTATGCACTTAATGCACGTTGATTGCGTAAGATAAGAAAAATTTGGAACTGAATACTTGTTTCGTTATGTGAGTCCCGGATGTGCTTTTTAAGTTCAGTGTTTGAGGTTGTAAATGAATTTGTGAGTGTATAGGCCTGTAGTTGATTGTACGAAGGCAATGAGTATACGATAGCAATGATTTTAGAAGCACATTGATTATACGAGGACCGTAGGTGAATCAGTAGAGTGAGTGAAAGAGAGCTGCAAACGTGCACGTGTTCAGTGATTGTATAACTTTATATGTTCAGCGTCTGGATGGATTTAGTATATGTCAGAATAAAGGGATCGTATGTGCACAGTGAGTGTGAGAATTCACTGAGTGTAAAAAATACTGTGACAATATGACCGATTGTAAGATTGTATGACTACAGGATGTGTAAGAGTGCAGTGAGTGTGAAAGGACAATAAATGTGCGACTGTCTCGATACTGATTGTGCGAGGGCAGTGAGCGTCAGTGTGAATGTATGCTCATAGTAAACAGGACACCCACTGAAAGAGATGCTGTAAAACAACCCATGGGTTTTGTATCAGATAGATAGATAGATAGATAGATAGATAGATAGATAGATAGATATCCTGTATGTTCAAAATATATCGACAATGAAATTTCTTGGGCTGGTCCACTGAGTAAGAGGTGATACCCAATATATAGATCAATAAATAGATAAATATGAATGGATTTAGATATATATGAATGAATTTAGATAGATAGATAGATAGATAGATAGATAGATAGATAGATAGATATCCTGTATGTTCAAAATATATCGACAATGAAATTTCTCGGGCTGGTCCACTGAGTAAGAGGTGATACCCAATATATAGATCAATAAATAGATAGATAAATATGAATGGATTTAGATATATATGAATGAATTTAGATAGATAGATAGATAGATAGATAGATAGAAATTGATGGAGATCGATTGGCTTCAGATGCGTAGATAGAACTTGACAGCAAAAGATACAATTCGAAAAAGAATTGCTCTACGATTCCCTCGTATATTTATATTCCTATTCAAGCTCTATTTGATGAACACTCATTTCTCTTTTCTGTACAGTTAATGAAATCGCCATTTTGTCTGTTGGCAAACCGATGTCCCTTACTGTTTTGGCTTTTTCCCATCTCACACAGGAAATTCCATTGACGTACAATTAAAACGTGCGAGAGTCGACGGCGAAAAGCTGTTCCCTATCTTCAGAACATCAAAGATTCAGATAATGACCACCACTTGGCGGGTATCATGCTAAGAGCGCTTCACCTTTGACTCAAATATTGACCAAACTTTGATTAACTACAAATTCATTTGCCTTGTTAATTAGCCGCGAGATTTTATTTTCCTAATTCGGTGTGTTTAATTTTTTCCTTTACCCTCTCTCTCTCTCTCTCTCTCTCTCTCTCTCTCGTCTCTCTCTCTCTCTCTCTCTCTTCTTTCAGTTTCTTTCTTTTCCGCTCTTAATCTATATTTATCTTCCTCTCTTGCTCTCTCTTTCCCCCTTTCCCTTTTTGTCTCTGTTGTTCTGCTTCTGTTGATGTATTCTCTCTCTCTCTCTCTCTCTCTCTCTCTCTCTCTCTCTCTCTCTCAACTTTTATACATCTATGTATTATGTATTTAATTTGTATCGTTAAATTGAATTATCGAAATGGACATATCATCTTCTGATTACGACTGAACACATCAACTTCATATTAATACATGCGTACGATATATTGTTTCTCTAGATGGAGGTACATTGTACCCCACGTAAACGGACATCCTAACTTATACACACACACACACACACAGACACAGACACACACACACACACACACACACACATATATATATATATATATATATATATATATATATATATATATATATATATAAGGGTTTTTCAATGCAGAAAGGAAATTTTTTGAAAATAGCCCAAAAAATTCTTTTTCTATTACTGTGAGTTCTGCATTTTTTGTAATTGGTTTATAGCAAAATCATTTTAATCTCGCAGAAATATTTGTTTTGAGGCAATTCATAATAGCAGCAAATTAAATGGAATGCTCCAGACTTAAACAAAATTGAATATGATGACCTTGCATTTTCTCATGTCAGTTATCGTGACACCGGAGTAAAAGCAGAGTAGTGTCTAGTTGTTCCAGTCAGTTTGGTTAGGAGCAACTGCTAGACCTTCCTTACATTCCAGGAGAGTCTCTGGGGCACTGTGGGTGACATGCTAGACTTCGATATTGTAGTAAGCGAGTTCAAACTCCAGTCTCGTTATTATGTTCACTTTCGAGCAAATACCCTTAGGAAGGCATGAACCCCCTTACCTCTGCAGTTATGGGTTAAATAATACCACTGCACTTCTTCTATGAAAATGACTTTGGCATTAAATGAAGCTCAAAAGTTGATATGCCATTAAAAACAAAAAAGAAAGAAATCCTTTCACAGCGTAAAACAAAGTTCTCAACCAATTATGAAGAGAAGAGCACTGTGATCAAATGGATAAAAACTCAATTCAAAGATTTCTATGCAGAAAACATTGTTTTCCTATATGAAAAATGTGTTTTAAAGAATGGAAGGGAAAAAATTTCTGGTTGAAATGTGAGTCATTCAATTATAAAATTCACTTTATTTATTGAATGAGCGTCTAATATATATATATATATATATATGTATGTACATATATATATATATATATATATATATATATATGTGTATTCTACAGAATATATATATATGTATTCTACAGAATAACATGTCCGTTTCATGTCTCAGTTTTCTTGGTCGAATTGAAAACTTTTCTGTTCTGTTGTACAGCCACAATCATAATGATATCAATCACAACTGTAATACAATACAATATGCAAAACACAGGCGAAAACAGGCGGACTCTGTTGTTTCAAATACAAACGGTTTATTAATTTCTGATTTCGGTTCATGGTGACACAAGGAGAGAGACACAATTCTTACTATGCTAACCCCATCCCAATGCGCGGCACATCTTCTGGTTTTTAAGATCTCAATTCATCTCTGGCGGTCGAGACCCGAAAAACTTAACCACCGCTGCAACGGTAGAAAAACTCAACTCTATGCCTCTATGGTCCAATCTCAACCGACTCTTTTTCAAATTCTCAGGACCATCTCTTCCAGGCATGACGTCATCCACACTCCAGCCCCATTTCCTGTCTAGGAGTTTATTATGACAATGGTGATTGTCATATCTTTTGTGCGCGAGCGTAAAACTGCATCCAATGACTATGCACCTGAACTCTTAACCCGAATAGTTCAAAGCCCAACCAAACTGAATGATGAAATATAATTAATGAAAAATGATTAATGAAAAAAAATTATTCCTTTATTATATAACAGTACCTCCTCTTACACACGCTCGCGCATACATATATGTGTGTGCCTGTGTGTTTGTGTTCACTGATATTCAATAAATATGTACCGATTCTCAAGTTTGTTTTTTTATATAACCAATTGCTTCGCAGAAAATGATCTTTTAAAATCAAATGTTTCAGTTCTAGAATAAAGTGATTTTTAAATAACATATAACCTGTTAATCAATAACTAAATATTCAATAAGAATATAATATATGATTTCCAGTTTTCTCGTTATATGTATATCAATATAAACACCTCTAAATTAACAAAGAACACGGTTTTCTTAAGATTCTTTAATGTATTCCATTCTTTTATAAGTTTTAGATCCTTTTAGCCCAATCCTATCATCAAAGAATCCACTGAACACTTTCATCTCCAAAGTTGCATAAATGTTTTCTTTGATAAAACTTAGCCTTTTTTTTCAATAGATCAGCCATTATATTTTCTCTACAACCTTTGACTGACTATGCATAATGATAAAAGATTTATAACATTCCACATTAAAGTTTCCTTTTGTATCTAAACAAGTCTGCCATTTTGCTTATCTCTGAAAGCGAAAACCTTATTGAATGTCACTTTTAAGCTCTTTGAAATCTCTTATTTGATCTTGTGTAAATATGTTTCTCTAGCTTTTACGCTCACATTCAATCTATTTTCTTTTCTTTTGTAGGTAAGTACCGGATTTTGGAAGAAGATTTCGGTGAGAATTAGTCTTATTTATAAATGTATTCGATAGTAAAGTGTATTTGTTTGTTTAACTCTGTGGTTTTCTTTTCTTTTCTCTTCTTTTATGTCAATCTAGTTAGATTTGCTCGTATGATATTCGCATAGGGAGGTCCAGCTAATCTAATTATATAGAGGATTTTCAAACATGTACACACATTCCGTTGCGTAACAGTTGCTACGGTAATCGATTTATCCCTGTCAAGGCTGACAAAAGAGGTAATAGATTTTTGCTGCTATTGCCAAGGAAATTTAGGCAGTTTTAGAATAGTTTACTCAAGTACTCACTTACCCATAATTCTCTATCAGCCTTCATAGCTTGCCAATGACAAGAAGTTTTTCAATGCATCAAACAGTAAAAAGAGTGAATGTTTAATGGTAGAAAGTTTATTGAACACTTCCTTAAAAACAAATAAATATGAATACAAATATGAGAAAGAAAACCTTCAACTTCTTTTTCCTGTAAAACTTTCTCTATCTTAAGTATTTGAAATGTTAAGAAATATATATAATATAATTATGAAATGATTAAGTGACATTATCTCATGTTTTTAACTTGATGAAATTTTAACTTTGATGACTGCCTCTCTGTTCAAGGCTCGAGCATTCTGTTTGATTTGCCACCATTTTGAAGATGCTCAAAACAAAGTTTTTGTGAAATTAAAATAATTTTGCTATAAACCAATTCTGAACAAGGTAAAGTCTACATTTACGGAAAAAACTTGTTTAATCCCCTAATCTATTGAATATCCCTCGTATATATATAAAGAGAAAGAGTGAGATACAAGCCCATTAACATTTTAGGTTAAAAAAGTATGAGGATATGGTTTTGATAAGAAAAATGACATTGACTAAAATAAATCTGAGGCACCTTTCGACCGACTATTCTTTAATGAAATCGTCGGTAATTAAAAATTTAAACAAAAGAAAGAAGGGGAAAGAAAAGATTTATGGAGTATTATGACAAATCCTCAAGTAATTCTAGTTCAAAGCATTAGGATGCACACTGCATGTGTAGAGAAGAAATTGACCGTCCTATTAGATAATGGG
The DNA here is from genome assembly GCA_963585895.1 of Sepioteuthis lessoniana. NCBI lineage: Eukaryota > Metazoa > Mollusca > Cephalopoda > Myopsida > Loliginidae > Sepioteuthis > Sepioteuthis lessoniana. The sequence continues at coordinate 99,081,751 of OY757921.1, read as the reverse complement.
AGCTTTCGTAGGGAAACATTAAATTTCAAAAGCTACCTCTTCCGACTACATAAAAGAGCCCAATCTTTTGTGGAATAACTTTTTTGAGTTCACTTGATACTGAATAACGTCACTGAGTGTCAATACTACAACTTCAACTTTGTTGTTGATTCTTTACAGCATGGTAACTACAGTAGCTTTTAGGGTGTTCAAATGATTCTTCGTCGCAGCCTTATAAAAGGAAAAGACCTAGAAACCTATTTATCTAATACCAATGAACTTACATTTATTCGGGAGCATATAGCCAAGTTTTGGGCAGGAAAAGGAAAGATGTGTGGTCATCAGTTTATCATTTAATTTACTTTTGTTTATCTTAGCTAGTTTCAAACATTAATTAACACTAACAGTAAATAGATTAACACTATTCCTTGCAACCACTAAAACCAACATATTTCATGCTTGCTATTGGCTATCCTACTTAAACCCTATAAAACCCAATGAACATCAAGTGATATTTACAACGAGAAGTATGCAGAGTGGTGTAGATGGGGGTTAAATACATTTTAATGTTAATAGTAATTTCCTTCCAAGATAAATTATATTTAAAGATTATAGAATGCGAAAAAGAATCCTTTGGATATGGTAATCCGGGAGGACCTAATTTCTATGATGACGAGAACAACTAAGATCATCTGGGAAATTTTATTGTACTCACCCGAAGCAGAACCCGAAGAAGAAAATAAAACTACAGAAAAGATTTCTAGAATTTAAAAAAATATTTTCTATTGAGGTTTATTAAAAAATTCGTCCTTTCAACTCTTAGTGATCTAGGATGTATTGATTGCCTAAAATCCAGCAATAGTGTATTTCCCTTGAACCCATCTTGTCTATGGTGGGCTCTGCCTAATATGAACTAACCAAATGGTTAGTTGAAATTCTTAATCCAGTTTTACGTATCAATTCAAACCATTGTATTCCTGACTCTTATCACTTTATGTCTCTTATATGCAAATTAAAATGTTCTACTGACACAGGACATATGTGTTCAGTCGACATCTCCAGCCTATTTACCAATGTTCCTTTAGATGAAACAATTGTTGTTTGCGCAGATTTGCTCCATTGCAGTCCACTAAAACCTCGGTCTTTTCCGGAATAGATTTTGCTGTATTAAAGGAGTTAAGTATTAAAACAATTTCCTTCAGTTTCAGTAACGAAGTGTATCCCTGGTGGTGTAATGGTTAGCAAGCTAGACTAGCAAACCTACACGAATGAGTTCGAGTCTCATCAGGCGCCCCATTCATTCGGCCTTATGCCACATCGAAGCAAAGAGCTTTGTAAATTACGATAACGAAGTGTACCCAAGTCTTGATAGGTTGATGTTTGGATCCTCTTCAGTCGAATGTTTTCGTCAGTTTTCAGGTGAAATTGCTTTTATATATATATATATATATATATATATATATATATATATATATATATACAGGACGAATCCAACTATTTTCCCCGAGCTATGGGATAGGGTGAGGGCAAACTAGGATCTTAAATCTTTGTGTGGGAATCAATCTAGGAAAAGAAAAACTCTAAATTCAAACTAGTTATACACCGCTTAGAACAGAGCTCATAGCACATCCTGCCCGTGGTGGAGTTGTTAGGAAATTACATACGCTTGTCGTACTAGTAAAAAAAACTTGATTTTTCTTCATTTATCATTTGCATTTTTTCTATTCAACTGTGAATGACGACCTGAATGGTTGCCATTAGCGGACTGTGCAATCGAGCCATAAAGCAGCGCTCGAGGCACCAAAGAAGCAAATGACCCTAATAGCAAAAGTCTTATTTTGAAGTGGCCTCAAAAGAATCAGTGTTTAATTGCTAAAAGTCTTTATCGTTACGAATCTTTAATGTTATCAATATTTTTTGTAACTATACTCCGTGGTGCTGCATATAAACATAACCTAATTGAGTTCCAGATAATTTTTAAGACATGGATATTTAGAAAAAAGTGTTTGATGAAGATTGTAAATATATGTATTAAATGGATGGTAAGATACATGAGGGGCTAATAGTATTTTTCTTTTCTTTTCTTTTTCTTTTTTTAATCGGGGGATCAGATCAAAACTGATAACTGTACACACGTTTCTGTTCAACTATTTCTTCACGCTAAAGAATTATCGTAAAAATAAAGTAGATACATTAATTGTTCTAATAGTTATTCTTTGGTTTGGTTTGGTTTGGTTTGGTTTGGTTTGGTTTGTTGGGTTTTATGGCATATCAACCTCTGTAGGTTATTTAACGCCAAATCCATTTTTATGTAAATAATCAGTTCTACTTCAAACAATTCAGTTTAGGATGAGTACACAGTTTAATTGTCAAAAACATTTCTATTTCAAACTATTCAAGCAGTAATGTAACAATTCAGTTTAGTGAAAGTAGAGTTTCAATGACAAAAACAGTTCAATTTCAAATAATTCAGTTTAGCATAAGCACGCAGTTTAAATGTAAGTACAGATTAATTGTGAAAACATTTCTATTTCGAGCTATACAGTTCTAATTCAGCTAATTCAATTTAGTATAAGTACAGATTTTGTTTACACACAGTTACATGTCAAAACAGTTCCATGTCAAACAATTAAGTTTAGTGTAAATACAGTTTCAATGTCAAAGAACAGTTCTATTTCAAATAATTCAGTTTAGCATAAGCACACAGTTTAAATGTAAGTACGGTTTAATTGTCAAAAACATTTCTATTTCAAGCTAATCAGTTTAATCAAACAATTGAGTTTAGCATAAGTATGCCGTTAGTTCTATTTAACCCATAGATAGGGCCCTATCAAGTGCTACCACACCGGGCCAGAGTGGACCTGGGAACAATGGCAATGAAGGGGTGCTCCGTATTCCCCAAAGCCCCAGCATTACTGGGACCTCACCATCAGACTGTTTAGTGCCATATCCAGGACACTCATAGGGGGGGTTTACCCCTCTGCAGAGGTGCAGTCAGTGTATTCTATAGCCCCAGCCGACTGGGTAAAGTTATTCTTTATTGCAAAAGTATTGAAGCGATATGTAACAATACATTCTATTTCAGCAAAGTTTTCAGTGGAGAAGCAATGAGCTGTTGTCTTCGAAAAAATGTTTTCACTTAATGTGTTCGCTGATTACGGGGATTGAACGCTTACTCACTTTTATAAACCAATTGAACATGATGTTATAATGATTAAATTAGAATGCCTTGTTAAAATTTGCCAACTGTAGATCTCTCGCATTCTGTTTATTATCATCCTGCCTATCCCTTTGCAAAAAATACAAAGTTTTTACAAAAATCGATATATATATATATATATATATATATATATATATATATATATATATATATATATATATATATATATATATATATATATATGAAGGTAAAGGGTATTTTTAACCGATAAGAAAGATTTTTAATTTTTCAAGAAGAAAACTGTTGTTGATAAGTAAAAGTTCCCCACAATTTTGAATTTTATCAAGAGATTAATGCGGTATCACAACATTTACTCGTGAAAAAAATGTGTATATATTGTAGGATAATAGTATATATTGTAGGATAATTTTAATAGTTTGAACAATAAAAATAAAAATTGGTAGCAATAATTCTAAATCACTGTGTATGCTCTCTGGTGTTCCTCAGCGATCAGTACTTCGACTTTTGTTGTTTTTAATATTCATAAATGATTTACCTAAGGATACAATATCAGAAATAAAACAATTTGCTGATGATGTTGAACTACTTGTTAGGCCATTATAAAAAGAAATAACATGTTGTCTAGTCAAATCAAGAATAGTAATGGCGTATAAGATGTTCAGATTGAATTGAATGAATTCAGAAATAATTGTAAGAAAAAATTCAAACATGCATTTTTAAGAACTATCGGATGAAATATTTAACAGCATTTGATCGGTATATACATATTGTATTAATATTGCGTACGTTCTAAGTAAAGTTCTTTTCTTCTGATGATTAATGTGAGAAGATGGTAAAAAGGGGAAAAGGTCCAAGGAAGCATAAAAAACAAATAATACACAATGAAAAATATCAAGCATAAATTGTCAAGAATAGAAAAATAACTATTTTTATTATTTGAAAATATTCAACAACACAATAAAAACATCCTTTTTACAATAAAACAGTGTAAAAAATTTGTTTTAATATCTTAAAAACTTTTAAATTCACAAAGTTAGAATGATAACTTGTCTTTGTATGTTTTTTTATAGACTTCAAAAGAGAATTCAAATCGATATTGTTATTATCTATTTTGTCAAGTATTTTCTTTTTAAAAACTATATAGAATTAAAAGATTTAAAATATATACTAGTCAAAAGAAATAACATTAAAAAATATTTTGTGTCAAATCTATCATTTTTGTATTTAAAAAAGATAATAAAAGGTTTATGAACAAGGATGTTCCATAATTGTTGCTACGCACTGCATAAATGAGAAAAATACAACACAATATGCATCCTCGTAAAAAGGGTTTAAATTTGTCTGCGTCACACATAGCAAAAATTATACTATTTAAAATGTCGAATCTTGCACATTAAGATTACAATCCACATTTTACGTCATCCGGGTTCGTTTGGTATCGTTTCTCCTGTAGTCTTAAAGATAGTAGTTGTTATGGAACGTGATGCACTAGAAAAAGAATTTAATTTCATGTGAGATTTCTTCGGTTTAAATCAAACTTTATCCAATTTTAAAAGCTAAATAAGTAATGATGGTGCTTACTGCAAAACGTTGTAGTCATTTTCCAAGTTTTAAGAGATTATAACTGTTTCTAAGTGCATATTATAATGTTGTATAGCCAATTTTGTAAATATATAAGCACAAGTTTCCTTTAAAACATTCTGATGATACCTTAGAAAATCTATTATCATATACATTATATATTATACATGAATAACAGGGTACAATGTTTCCCTGTAGAATATTCTTATTTCCAAGACCCCTAGAAAAAGAAGTATTCTAGTTTTGCAACTAAACAACATCTGGGGGTAAGGTTCCAGTTCTGAAGGTCTAGGGTGTTAATTCCACACTGAGACGTCGCGGTAATAACCATCTAAGAGTCAAATAGATCTGTTTGAAAATAATTGAATTGGAATACTAAAACCATATATACAAAGCATTAATCAATAGTATTCAAAAGTGTTCGAGATATTTACTCTTGTATCGATGCTGGTCCATCACTATAGAAACTAGCAGCAATCGCCTACTACATTTGGGTTGAAACATTCAAACTAGTTTCCATCACTCAAATATCTAGGTAGAATCTTACTCCTTGCTCAAAAATTAGGGAAAATTAACACAGGAAAAGTCGAGAGCAGAATGTTATTCCATTTTATTCTTTGTTGCATTGTTAACTTGCTTTTTCAACTGCATTGTTTTCAGCTCTGAAACCCAATAAAGGCTTATACAATTAATACAAATGGATCCTATGTCAACAATTCAAAGTTTACCTCTGAACTAGCTGTTAGACATCAATTCTCTGATCTCCAGTTCAATTAAAATGCTTTGGTATATGATGTACTTTTTCCTTCTGGCGTAATAGAACAATTCAAAGCACAAATTCAGAATCAGCACCTAATTTGATTTGTCTAGTACACTTTCTTTTAAAAAAAAAACTTTGATGACCAGTGTAATCAATACTCAGAACACTTGGCTAGAGAAGTAACCACTGCTGGTGGGAAATGAGCAACTACTTCAACCAGTATACAAGCCTTTCATGGTAAATGTATATGATGAAGTGATTCGATAATATTGTACATTAGATGGGTATATGAAGCCAACAGTTAATTGATAGCAGTAGAAACAAAGATGGAAGGGGAATGAAAAAATCGACAAAAAATAAAGAATAAAATACAAAACTTGTTGGTAAAATATGCAACTATGATTGAATTAATTCAACTCGAGCAAAGAAAGACTAAAATAAATAAACAAATAAATGAATAAACAAATAAAGAAAGAAAGAAAGAAAGAAAGAAAGAAAGAAAGAAAGAAAGAAAGAACTTGTTCAAGAATCAATGTGCGTATTTGTTTCAAAGGAAAAATGATCTCACCGTTAAAACAAAGAATGTACTGCGTAGACCAACCTACTCTAAACCTTAACATTTTTCCCACGTTTCCTACTTCCTATCAGACGCTGCTGGACTGTTTATCATTTTCAAACCGCCATATTAACCCACTTAGCGTACAGGTTTTGATCACAACCCGAATATGAAAATTCATTTATATTGGTCACCCATATACACATTTTTGCTTACACACGGTCAAACCTAAAAAAACAATTCATTAATTGAACATAATAACGAACTTAAAGCAAAAATTCTAATATACCAAAGAAAAGTTGTTTGCATACTCATTGGCTGACTAAGAGTTTCTCGAGGAATGTGATCAAATGAGGTTGATTTTTTATCATAATTCCACTTACAGTCTATACACTTCTTCCATTGGTGCTTCAGTGCTTGGATCTCATTGGTCGAAAAAATCATCAACAGCAAATGTAATGCCATCATATGAACTGTTCAACCTATAATCTTTTTCAGTCCACCAAAGTATATATATATATATATATATATATATATATATATATATATATATATATATATATATATATAAACGAATTGCACGTTCAGCGATACTTAGAATACACTGATTGTAACCCCTACAGAGAAATTAGACCCTCTAAAAATAGGGGTGTGTTGGGTGCGACACTTAACAGCATCCACTAGTCCTGGTGATCTTGGATCTGGGAATTGTGGAATACATCTTCATTGCTTTTTCTCCCAAGTCCACTCTAACCTAACGTAATCGAGTTGACCAATTTGCAAATTATTCATATTCAATGGAATATTTGATGCCATATAACTATATGTTATTTGTATTAAGAATAGATACTAGATGTTATGATTATTTACGAAGGATTGTTCTTATTACTTACTTGAAACCATATACCTATGTGCAAACACATTATTGTTATTAAATAGAAATAATTATTTGAAGCCACATACATATTAGTATTTATTATGAGATAGGTATACTTGTGCAAATTTCTAATTGATTGATTGATTTCAACGGCATGTCAACAGCCTAGGGTTATTTTATGCCATTAGTTTAGGGAATCGGATTCATTGTACATTCCAATTTTCATTTTTATGTAGTTGCTTCTTAAGAGGTTTTTTTGCACACAATTATATGACATAAAGTATTCTTAACTAATGCAAATAATACCCATACGTTAAGGTTGCTAAGTTATAATTTTTCATCAAGTATTTATATTAGGTGCGTGTGTAGAAAAAATTATATAAAGTTATGACAGTATATTCCATATCGCTTAGAAGGACTTCTGTCTTCTTGTGCCTCTCTTGAATACATACACACACATACATACACACACACATACACACACACACATGCACACATGCACATACAATACCCCACCTCTCTCTCTCTTTCTTATATATATATATATATATATATATATATATATATATATATATATATATATATACAAATTTCGTTGAATATAATAGACATTTTCCGTCAACATATTCTCTTGTTGATCCTTTCATATTGCCGTATTAATTTTATAGTATTCGGTGGGAATTGATTGATATATTTTCCATAATTGTTTATATTCCAAGTACTTTCTGTCCGACTTTGGGCCATCATCAGGGGAGGATGCATTACAAAAGTGATATAACTTTTGTATGTACATTACTACATTGTAAGAAGAAGAGCATCGGATGATGGCCCAAAGTCAGGCAGAAAATCATTTGGGAAATAAACAATTATGGAAAATATATCAATCAATTCCCATCAAATACTATAAAATTAATACGGCAATATGAAAGTATCAACAAGAAAATATGTAGACAGAAAAAGTCTATTGTATTCAACGAAATTTGTATTAATGAAGAAATACTGCGAATATATATATATATATATATATATATATATATATACGAGAAAGAGAGATATAATGATAAACAAGGATAAAATTCAAATAAGAATGATACTCTATGGCAGAACAGGTCTAAAAACTCAAATATCAATATGTTCTCCTTGAATCCGTTAAAGTTTTATATGAAGCTTATAATCATCAAACGGAAAGAGGAGATCAAATGGCTTCACAACAATATTTTAAGGTGTGAGGATTTTGCCACGTGGCAAAAACCTCACCCCTTTTTTTATTTGTGCGAACGAACGCGCATGGGAGCGCACGCATGTGTGTGTGTGTATGTGAGTGTGTGTGTGCGCACGCGCGTATTAGAGGTACAAATCACACATTCACACACATTATTATTTCTTGATTTTTACTTTCATATCAGTACAAACTACGTTGGAAAATACATCCTCGAATTAATCATATGGCAGATGAAACATAAGATGCACAATAAATGGTTTAAAGTGACTATTCCAATTAAATATTTTACATTTGTTTACACACAATTAAATGGTTCTAAGAATACCAATTTTACACCAATAATTTGTTTCATGTTTTTCAACATTCAGCCCGTCATCGAGATTCAGAATATGCCGGCTGCATCCTTTTCTAAAGAATAAGACCTTCGCAATTCGTGTTGAACACTCCTTGAATTTTATGACTCCAGGAGCACTCTGTCCTGGAGTGGCAGTACCTGTTAGACTCCCATCTATGGTTCAAATAGATCTGTTTGAAAATCATTCATTTTAGAAAAGAATACTCGAAACTATGTTACTGATGGTCGAAAAATGATTATTCTTTTTAAAAAGAAATAGTTATTTGAAACCATGTAAATATTTGGATTATTGTTATTAGATCAGAACAGTTGAAACCATATAACTTTATGCAAAATATATGTATTAGATAAGAATTCTTGTGTTGGGTATCACCTACCTTTTCAGCATAATGAGTTAGGCCATCTACCATATATGGCAGTAGCTCTAATACCGAGAGGTTCCAGTCCAGATCTGAGATCAGTCTACGAGTCAGACCAGAAGAGCCGTTCCTATTGTTGAAGTATATCCTTACTCTATCACTAATATTATGTTCTTACCGTCTCTCTCTTGTAAATACTCTTTCCTGTAAATATAACTATTTTCCTCACCTATCGTGGTTTGTCTTATTATTACTACTACTTGTGTTCACTAACCAGAAAACAACAACTTGATATCATATAATTGTGTAAATGATATAAAGTTCAATTGAAGAGAAATGCAATTTAAATTGAGAATATAATTGTGATTGCAATCAAACATATACAATTAATCAAATATCAGTATCTAAAAGATATAAGCTGTTAAATAAATAAACAAAAATAAACCAGTTTTATTTTACTATAATAATAACCAGTTGTTTGCACCGGGTTTTATCGTTCCAATCATTTTTCTTTAACATTCGAAAGCAATCATATAATCTCAAATAAAAAGAACAGGGAACTATGATACAAACTATTAGAATTGACATCCTGAATATGAGATTGAGAATTGAGCTATGCTGCGAGAGAAAATTGGAAAAAGAGAAGTAACGGAAGGAATAGAACTGCCAAATCAGAAAAGAGTCAGAATTCTTGAAGAGAACTAAAATGTCAACTACTTTAAAATACACCACCAAACAAACAGAGATGAAAGAAATCAGGAAAGAGCATTACAGAAGAACAAGGAAAATTCTTGAAACCAAGCTCCGTATCAGAAATCTCATCAAAGGAATATAGACACCTCTGAACAGAATCTTTTTTGTAAGATACTCTGCACCGTTCTTCAAATGCGTAAAGGAGGAACTCTGACTGATTTACCAAAGCATGAGGAAATTGATGACTATGCATAAAGGTCGTACATCCGAGAAATGACATAGACAGACAGTATATATCAAGAAAAAGAGGAAGAGGATTCGCCAGCATTGAGTAGATGCACCATTCTAGGACTCCAGAAATATATGAAAAAGAGCAGAGAAAGACAATACAGCAGCCCGTAACACCATTAGCAATATAAGAACAAACAGAAAAACAGTAAAAACAAGAAAAGGGAAATGGGAAGAAAAATAACTGTCTGGATACTTTAGCCGATAAACTGTCCAGATTGCACACGAGAAATCATGGACTTTGCTAAGAAAAGGAAGTCTTAGGAGAGGAACTGAATCTCTTTTAATTGCAGCACAAATTGATATCATTGGGTCAATTTATAGTAAAGCTAAAATTGCTGATACGCAAAAGAAGAGCAAGTATAGATTATGTGGAGACAGTGATAAAACGATTAATCCCATAACGAATGCAGCAAACTAGCACGAACGAAGAATAAAACGAGGCGCAACTGAGTAGGTGACCCTCTGGGTATTTGTGCAAGAGATAAGATTTTGACTGTATTACAATGGTGTATATGCACAAACCCGAATCCGTCCAAGAAAAAAAGACGCCTAAAATACACTGGGGTTTTTATAAACAAACGTTTCACTTAATCCCGACAGAAGACCAAACTTAGTGTTAATTAAAACGGGATAAAAACAAAACTTGTCATCTACTCGATTTTGGAGGTGCCCGTGGTGTAGTCGTTATCGTCTTAGGAAATGGACACAGCGACACGAGTTCAAATCCTGGACGAGACTGATTGCATTTCACATAGCACTAATACCCTTGGGAAAGGTATAAATCCAATTATTCTCCCTCCAGCTATGGGTAAAATAGTAGGGCAGACTAGGTTCTTCAGCCTTGGTTAGGCAACTAGTCTAGGAGAAGGAAAACTCTAAATTCAAACCTGTTAAACTCCGCTTAAAAATTGACCTTGTGTCCTATCCTGCCCGAGCGGAGGGGTTGGTAAATAGTATCTACTCGATTTTGCTGTCCTGTTGAACCACAGAGTGAAAATAAAAGAAAGCGAAAAGACTGACGAATAATTTGATATTGCCAGAATTTTTTTTTTTAAATGAGAAAAGTGACGGTGATATTGATTATAGCAGATTCACTTGGAACAGTCACTAAAAGCTTGTAAAATAGGTGGGAATGGAAATCAGATGAAGAATCGCGAATATACGTATCATAGAATTAAGATCGGTTAGAATACCCCGAAAAGTCCTGGAGGCTTGAGGAGACCTGTTGTAACTCAGATCCCTGGGAAAGGCCACTAACACTAGCGCAAAAACCTACGGGCAATATAATAATAATAATTATTATAATAATGATAATAATATGGCTGTAAAAATGACGGTTATACCAATCGTAATTGGTGCTCTTGGTACAGTCACCAAAGGATTGGTAAAGGGACCAGAGGGATTGAAAATAAAAGGAAGAGTGGAGACAATCCAAACTCCAGCATTTTTGCGATCGGCCAGAATACTGAGAAAAGTCCTGGAGACTTGAGGTGACTTGTTGTCACTCAAACTCCAGTTAAAGACCATCAGCTAATACTGATGTGAAAAACTCTCAAGGAGTAAAATAATAATAATAATAATAATAATAATAATAATAATCTTGAAGAAACTAGAAATTTTAATCCAAATAATTTGAACTCAATTATATGGCATAGATGATACCCTTACAGACACTACCATCCAGTGTCAGAGTGGACATGATTAGTAGTAGTAGTAGTAGTAGTAGTAGTATTTCAGATGCTTATTTGCTATCTGCACCCTGTTTTACTTTGTTATACACAATGTTATAATGAATAAACAAGGGGAGGTAACTTTCTTTTGATATTTCCGGGATTTTCATAACTTGAAAAGATTCCAAGATATTAATCAGAATTGATCTTGCTTTTATTCTGGTTGGATTGAGGTAAGGAGCGGCAAATGGCAATGAGGATTGTGCGAGGTCAATAAGAGAGAAACAATGATATTGGTAAGAGTGGTGGAATGGTCGACGATGGGTCATTGCCAAATATTTCAGGCTTCACTCCGAATAAAGACACAGCGATGATTGCATTATAAATTAAGAAAATAGTAATCATGCGAATTTAGCAGAATAGAGCCAAATTTATAAAAAAAAACAATACAGGATAATTAAGTATTTATTACTTTCCTGTGTGTAGGTGCACACACACACACACACACACACACACACACATATACATACAAATAAACAAACAAACAAACAAACATATATATATATATATATATATGGGAAAGAAAGGAAGAATGTTAAGATGTAAATTATAAAATATAAAAACAACTTGCTACAGTGTTCAATATCAAAAGATGGAGCCATGCAAACGGTGTAAAAAATAAAATCTTGATTTAAAATCGTTGATAAAAACGAATTAAAAGAGGATCGACAGTGAAGGGGTAATTGGGTCGGTACTTGCAAGATATTAGCAAAAAGGGAATTCGGCTTTTAAAAAGAATCAGATTAGTTGTCTGATGATTCTGAATACTGCATGAAAATGACACTAACTTGAAGAAAGAGTTTGTCGATGAAATCCTTTTTACTTCATTTTTATCGACGGCTTTATTTCAAGATTTTAAGATTCTATAACACACACACACACACACACACACACACACACACACACACACACAATTTGCGTCAAATGGATTTTACTGTTCTGGCGGACTACAGAGTGAAAATAAAAGAAAGCGAAAAGATCGACAAATACTTGGACCTTGTTAAAGAATTTTTTTAAAAATATAAAAGATGAAAGTGACTGAGACACCAATTATAATTGGTGCAGTTGGAACTGTCCCAAAGGCTTGGCAAAAGCAACCGCATTCATTTTGATTTGTTTTGCAACATAACCAATTTTTTGCAACCTATATTTTTTATAATGTTTCATTAAAAAAAAAAACACGTCACAAATCAAGAGCTTAAGCAAAAATAAGTTGTTTTGAAGTACGTATATATTAATAGAACAACCCTGCATTGGCCGGTATAAAAATGATATTAAACAAAACTTCATTCTATTTTCTTCCTGTCCTATTAATTTTCTTAAAGATCTCTCATACAGACGGCATTCTTTTTCTTTCTTTCTTTTCCATAACTAATTAGAACTTTGGGACTCGTTTTCAGCTACAATTTTCCGAACGCTTTTCTAGCACATTTGCCAAGAATAAAAGTGTAGATTTTGACATCTAATTAAATATATAACAGAATATTTAAGATTTACATTATTATTTCTATATTTATACAATTGTTTCAGCGGTGGTGTTCTGTTTATTTTTGAGAAGTTATTAACTTTAATATTTTTCGAAATAATCTTTTCATCTACATATTTTATCATTTAAAAACTTACATAAGAATTTTCACCGATGCAGACACTACAATTATCCAAGAAAGAAATGCTGATCAATATAAAAATATATACGATGCAAGCGCACACGCGCATGGACAAACACACACACACACACACACACACACATATACATATATATATAGTGGTTGTATATTTCCATAGAATTTTCTGTAAAACGTCATAAATATTGCCATTTGTAATATAATGTGGATTCATTGAGGTTTTTTTTAATATATTCGAGGGCGATTTTTTATCTGACCAAAATTGTTTATAAGAGCCGAATTTTCTTACAATTGGATTTCGCTTCATTTGTACATTTCAGTACTGAATATTTCGTGACGTTTAAGTGGATGAGAGAGATAGAGAGATCTTGAGAGTGTAAGAGAGTGACAGTTAATCGAGGATAAAACGGAAATAAGAAGAGAATAAGTAATATAAGGAAGAGGAAAATAATTAGAAATTATTATGGTAATGTAATCATAGAGAGCAGAAAAGGGAGAAACAAAGAGAGAAAGATAAAGTAGAGATCAAAATGAGATCCAAAATGAAAAAGCAGAAAAGAAAGAAAGAAAGAAAGAAAGAAAAGCAAAGAGAAAGAAAGAAAGAAAGAAAGAAAAAAAGAAAAGAAAAGAGAAAGAAAGAAAGAAAGAAAGAAAGAAAGAAAAGAAAAGAGAAAGAAAGAAAGAAAGAAAGAAAGAAAGAAAGAAAGAAAAATCAAAATGAAAAGAAAAATGAAAAACGAGAAAATTTTCAAGAAAAAGAAGATCAACGAAATCGAAAATATGACAACAGGATCAGTACGAAAGAAATTGAACAACTAGAAAATTGGAGTATCTTGCCTAAGACGTGGGGAAGAAAACAATAAAATATGAAGGCTACAGTGGTGCAGTTAATATGTGACTCACTAGGAACAGTACCAAAAATGCCGAAATGTAAAGAAAATATAAACAAATATGTCTATATTAACGACCATTTAATAACAGAATTTGCTCTGACAGAATGCATATATTTATACCATTCCCATACCCAAGATCGAGAGTAATGACCATCTAGTGGATTGTACTAAACAAAAAGAATAATCTTGAGATACTAAAGGCTGGTGGTCTGACCTGTCATACTAAAAATATATGGACACGTAAATCAGGAAGAACATACTCAAAGAGAGCTCCCAAAATAAACTGAAACTCAAAATATTGAAAACCAAATCACCACTAAACCCAGAAACATTAATATCAACACAAAAAGACAGGAAAAAATGTACATTCAATAAAAAAAATCTTAAGTGAACAGAAGACTACACTACCATCCCTAAGAATCAAGACTAGAAAAATCAATTTTGGAACCGAAAAAGTATATTATTATTGCAACATATCCCAACGGACAATATCACCACGCAGAATGAGTTAATCTCGGCAGAAGGAAAACTAGTCCCTAATAAAATAAGCATCCCTCTCAGGAACCGGAAAAGAAATACAAAATTCGAATGGGAAATGAAGCAAAAAAAGACAAATAAAGAAAATGTGACAAGTGATATTACTAAGGAAGGTGAAACATACAAAAACCTAACGGAAAGAAAAAACACCAAAAAGACAACAGCAGACAATTCTGACGATACAACTGGATCAAATAAATCAAAAGATTTTGGCCAAGAAGGTAACTCAAAAGATACCAGGACAGAGTCAAGCAATACAAACAAAACAGGATCTTCCAAAATAACGAAAGAATATTTTACCAACATGTTGGTGGAGAGTAAATAAAGACTAATAATAAACCAGATGCAAAAGAAACAAAACATAGAAAAAAAAGAATATAACATAAATGCTGGAATAATAAATAACATAAAAAGAGTAAATTTTTACCCTTTTTCCCCATCGGATTTTAGCAAAAACTAAAAATCAGATTCTACTTTTTCCTAGCATGTAAACAACCTGAAAAAATATCATCTCTGGTCGTCAGTAATGTTTGCTGTATTTGCCAAAAAAAGTGGAGTCCGATTTTTAGTTTTCGCTAAAATCCGATGGGTTAAAGAGTAAATATTTACCAAAAAAAAAGCAATGAGACTTAAAGAAACCCCGAAGTAAACATAAACCTGAACTTGTGCAGAGCAACATTCAAGCAAATACGAAATTGGAAAACGCCAGGCCCTTTTGGCATACATGGATTCTGATTTAATGATTTCATGGCCATCCACAACAGACTGGCTTTGTAACTGAGTAAATTCCGAGAAGCAAGCATACCCGAATAGAGGCCGAAAGTGAAAACTACCCCGATTCTAGAAGGACCCCCAAAAAGAGGGATGATCCCTAGCAACTATAGAACCATAACATGTTTACCTATGATGTGGAATATCCTGACCGCACAGATAAGAGAAAAAAATCTTGTAATCGCTCGTATGCTGGAAGGACAAAAAGGCTGTACAGGTAAACAAGAGGAGCAAATGACCTACTATATATATAGATCAGGACAGCCTTAAGAAAGCCAAAAAAAAAGCAGAAAAACGTTGTCATGTCATAGATTGACAACGAGAGTGAATTAATTGAGTGTTTAAAAATGTACCAAATATCCGACAAAATCATAAACTGCACCACAAATGCCATGAAAAAGTGGAGTTTAAACGCTTGGAGGGGTAAAAATACAAAGAGGCATATTCCAGGGAGATTCCCTGTCGCCAATGTTAGTCGTTTTAGTAATGATGCCACCCAATAACGTAAGAGGGATTTTTTTCAAAATCACTTGAAAAGATTAATCGCCTTTTGTATATGAATGGCATAAAGGTATTTTCAAAAAATAAAAAAGAACTAGTAAACCTGGGACAAACAACAAGAATATGCAGTCAGAATATAAGTGGCATTGAAAAATGTGCTAAGCTGATAACAAAGAATAGGCAAAGAGAATCAGCAGAAGAAACAGAACAACCAGATCAAGAATGCATGACGACACCTAGAGGGAAAGAAAAGTGCACGTACTTGAGAATATTAGGGGTGGATATAATCAAACAATCGAAAAGAAAGGAAACAATAAGAAAAGAGTAACTCAAAAGAACGAGATGCTTCTTGAATCCAACTTCTACTGAAAAAATCTTTTCAGAGGGATAAAAACCTGAGCAGTCCCCATCGAACCATTCTTAAAATACACAATACACAAGCAAGGAATTCTGAAAAACCGACCGAAAGAGAAGGAAATGGTTGACTAAACATAAGTCCTTACATCCGAGCGATGACATAAGCAGACGGCATGCGTCATGAAAAGAAGACAACTCCCAAGCTATGAGAATTACGTTGATGCATCGATACAAGGATTTGAGGACTATATTAAGAAGAGCAACGAAAATTTAATTACTGCAACCAATTGCTACAGTGATATGAAGACAGATAAAATAAAACAACAAAATCTAGGAAGCAGAAACGGGAAAAAAAACAATTGTATGGATATTTGAAGCGACAAATCGGTGAGGATACACACAAGAAGACGTGGGCATGGCTATGAAAAGGAAATCTCAAGAGAGAAACTGAGTCTCTTTTGATAGCAGCTCAAAGCAACACCATAAGAACCAATTATATTAAAACTAAAATCGATAATACACAAAAAATAGCAAATGTAGGTCATGCGGAGAAAGAAATGAAATGATTAATCATATAGTATGGGAATGCAGCAAACTATTGCCTGAAAGAGTACAAGACTAGACAAGACTAGGTGAGAAAGGTTGTCCACTGGAATTAATGTAAAAGATTGCATTTTGACTATACTACCAAATGGTATAAGCTCAAATCAGAACCTGTCCTAGAAAATGAAACATAAAAGTCTCTGGGATACTGAGATACAAGTCAATTACATTGTCCTAACCAGAAGACTAGAACTGGTGTTAAAAAAGAGAACTGGTCGTCTAGTGGATTTTGCCGTTACAACAGACTACGGAGTGAAAGGCTGAAGATCATGCAGTTGAAGGTAAAACCAATTGTAGTTGGTGCACTTGGAACAGTCCCCAAAAGATTGAAATGAGGAATGAACCAGCTGGAAATTGGAGGAAGAATCGAGATCATTCAGACTATAACATTGTGGAGATCGGCCAGAATACTCAGAAGAGTCCTTGACACCTGCAGAGACTTCCTATCACTCAAACTTAAACTGGTGGAAAAACTCGTAAGGAATGAGATAATGATAAGGGAATTGAACTGCTAAATTGAAAAAGTATCAGAACGTTTGGAGAGAAGGAAAATTACGAGAATTTTTGAATAATGGAAACCGATACAAGCAAACAGTGATAAAAGAAAAAAAAGCAGGAAAGGAGTGCCTCAGAAGAATAAAAAAAAACTTTTCGAAATCAAACTCACCAGCAGAAATCTCATGAAAGGAATAAACACCTGGTCATTCCCCTTTGTAAGATACTCTGGACCATTTTTAAAATGGACAATGAAATTGATGACTATGTACAAAAAATGCTATAGACAGACTCTATGTGTCAAGAAAAGGAAGAAGTATCGCCAGCATTGAGGATTGCGTAAATGAATAAACACAGAGTCAAAAAATGTCCATGAAAGAAACAAGAAATCTTCATTACTTCAGCATGTAATGGCATTGGTAATATAAGAACAAACAGAAAAAAATAACTAAAACGAAAAATAGAAACCATAGATGGGAAGAAAAACAACTGTACAGACATTAACAGGGACAAACTGCTGGGATTGCTCTCGAAAAGACATGACTAAAAAAGATTAATCCCAAGGGAGAAACTGAATCTCTTTTGATAGCAGCACAAAACAACGCCATAGGGATCAATTATATTAAAGGGAAAACTGATAATTTCTAACAGAATAGCAAGTGTTGGTTATATTAAGACAAAGATGAAACCGCCATACATAGGCGTATGCCGTGAACTAGCACAAAAGTAGTACGAGACAGGCCTGACTGGGTAGGAAAGACTATTCATGAGGAATTGTACAAAAATCATTAAACAAATGGTATATGTACTAACCGGAATCTGTAATAGAGAATGATACAAATAAAATTATTTGGTAATTTGAAATGCGAATCTCCTACTCCCGGTTAGAAAATCTGATCCAATTTTAATTAAAAAAAAAAAGAACTTGCTGTCAAGAGGATTTTGGCGTTCCTGAGAACCCCAGAGTGAAAATAAAAGAAAGTGAAAAGATATACAAATACGAATTCTACCAATAAGTAAACGGTGAAAGCATGGAAAAAAAACTGAGCAACAAAACGCGGCAGAGACGAAAGGGAGGGAACAGCGATAAGAGCACAACAGAAAACACGAATACTTAATCAGTATGAAGAATAAAGTACAAAAAATCAAAGAATAACCGAAAGCAAAAAAAAAATAGCGTGTTGGAATTCACCAGACCACGATGGAATCCATAGTTTCTTGTTTAAGGAATACACATTGATCCATGACAGACTGACACAATAACAAGGCAAATGCATCCCAGAAGTAAACATTACCGAATAGATTACGAAAAGAAAGACTACCCTAATTCAAAAGGACCCCAAGCAAAGAAAGACTCCAAATAACTACAGACCAATAACACGGCTATAATTCATGTCTGAATGATCTATAATGATATATAAATCAAAACATAATGAAAGAAATAAAAACGAGAGGAAAAAAATTAACTTTGGTATGCATACTCTATAGAAAGGCTTACATCATACCTAAACACTGGGTAACAGAATGCCTAAAAGTGTTTAAAATCTCCCTGCTAGTAGACTTTATCACGAAAACAATGCAAACCGGAATAGTGTAACTACCTAGTGGAAGATGGGGTTAAAATACTAATAGGCGACTTCCATGTCATCTCATTATTTCCACTACTATTCCTTAACACGTTATACAATTAAACTATATCCGACGAAAATTCAAAGAAGAATATAACTTCATAAAAAGGTAAAACACTTCATAAATGCAAAGTAAATCGTTTGCCAAAAACAAAAAGGAATTAGAATCCCAATTAAAAATGGTTAGAATCTTCAGCTAAGAAACTGGGATGGAATTTACTTTGTGAAATGTGCAATTAATGACGGATAAATAAAAACAACATAAGTAATATTCAATAAGAAAATGATAAAACGTTCAGAGAGAAAACTGCAAATATTCAATATTTTTTCAAAGCAGAAATCGTGAAAAAAGACATATTTAAAAAAAAAAGAAAAACAAATGATATCACCGAAGGACAAAGAAACTGCAGGAATTCAAACTCTACTAGAGAAGCTTAAAGGAGTTGAGATCTGGAAAGTCTACTTCGTAAAATACACTGGACCCTTCCTAAATTGGACAAGAGAGGACCGGAGAAACATGTACAAGAAAACAAAATTAATTATTATTATTATTATTATTATTATTATTAGACGTTTGAGTGGTGGTGCTGCCAACCAGTGAAGTTGACCTTCCAAAAACTGGTTATGGTCAAAAAGAAAAAAGAATTAATGCTATAGGTCGCATCATTTTGTCTCCAGAACTTGTTCAATATTCGGGTTATAGCTTGAACAGAGAGACCACCCATCCCATCTCGTTATGAATATGCAATAATAAAATTCATATGTCTTTTATGAGTAAGTCGGTGAATTTTCCAGAGTACAATACAGTCAAAATGGATAGTGGTTTATCTTATGTCCTATTGAACATGTCTGTTTTCTAAATTACACAGCAAAAAAGCATTTTCAAATGGAATTTTATAGATTATCCTATTTTTATTTGGAAGTTTTAATTTCGAAACCTTTTATCTTTTAGGTTGTTCAGAAATAAATGTCGTTTTTAGAAACATTGAACAATAGAAAATTTAAAACCATTACTAGAAAGACTGATTTAATCAAACACAAATTTATTTTTCTTCTTCCGCCTTGACTTTACTGATTGAAAATACTTGATTTGTTTGTGTCAGCCTCATTTTCAAACCAATCAAACAAACATCGAAATTATGCACTAAGCAATAAAATATCTCCCAAATTTCCATGTGTTAAAATCAACTCTTATTTCTGGACTAATCCATCTATCTATCTATCTATCTATCTCAGACAGTTTATACCTAGTTATCTATCGATCGATTGATCTATCTATTGATTTGTTCATGGATCTATTTATCTTGGCTGGTCCGACTATTCAGACTGTTTATATCTATCTTTCTATCTATGACGGTCTATTCATATCTATCAATTGATCTCAAACTGTTTTTATATATTTATGGATCGATTGATCTATCAAGCTATCAATATTGGTCTTTTCTTCTATTCAGACTCTATCTATCTATCTATCTATCTATCTATCTAAGTCTATTCATATCTATCTATCTATCTATCTATCTATCTATCATATCTACTTGTTTATAACAAGGTTTCTTTATATCCATCCATCAATTTCAAATCAATAAAACCGTTTTACATGTGACAAGTCACCCTTAGCCACCAACAACAGGAATAACCTCTTCTTAATTTGCAAGATTTGCATCAAACAATAATGTAGGAGTGATATTAGAATGGTGCTGTATCACGGCAAGTTAGATAATTGCCAATGATTCACCATATTGATGTAATGCAGCTATGGCAACTGTGGATGTTTGGTTTCGATTTTCAGACTCAGGTGCCTAACAAGGCAGTAACTGTCATTTTCTTGAAATATAATCTATCATCAATATTACTTCTTTTTTGACATTTTTACTATCAGTAAAGATTCCGTTTCTTGTTTAACCGATTTCTTTTGACTTTCAACAAATAAGATTCTTCTTTAGGTATATATATATATATATAGAGAGAGAGAGAGAGAGAAAGAAAGAACAGATAGTCAGAAAGACACGGGGAGACAGCCAGATAGACAGACAAAAACTGAGACACACTGGGAAGAGAAAGAGAACATTAATTTATTTTTATTGCAGTGTAAACTGACAATACGGAAACTTTTAGTAGATGTCAAGCTAAGATCTACGGAGGTAAACATAACGAATGGGCGTTGCTACTTAAAAATGCTCGTTGACAATGAAATAGTTTAATGCCCTGAAGATTCACGAACGGAGTTTAGTGGACTCCAATGTTGAAAAAGATTCTGCATAATCATAATAAAAATAATAACTGAATAAATGTGGGAGCAAAAAAATCCAATACTCGAAGTCGAAAGAAAAACAAAATTAATCACATCTCAAAAGAAACAAACGAAATACCATATAAAACGCAATGGGTATGGTTACGAAGAGGATACTTGATGAGATAAACTGAATTCCCTTTTAAATGTGACCCAGAACAATTCAAAAAGGACTATTTTGAGGTGTATTTGATATTACGGTTATTGACGTAGGAAATGGACTCTGCGACCCGAATGTAAGTCTTGAACAAGCCTATTTGCCTTTCAATTCTACAGATACCCTTCTTAAAGGCATGAATCAGACTATTCCCCTCAGCAGCTATGGGTAAACGGTAGAGCAGCCTGAGCTCTTAAACCTTGTATGGCAAGGTCTTGGAGATGGAAAATTCAGAATTCAAACCAGCTATACCCCGCTTAGAAATTGACTTTCTTGTGGCCGAGACGTATCATTCTTGTGGCCGAGACGTTTGGTAAATACATATTATGAAAGTTTTTAGCAAAATAATAGCAGACTACTGAGTAAAGTGCTGGGAAATAGAATAGACTTGTTGTTACGAGATCTCCAACGACAAACACTAGATATTATTGATGTAAACAACAACAACAACAACAAAAACAACAAGCAAGCCTCCTTAGGTTTCCAGGACTCCTCTATGTATCCTAGCTGAGCTTAATAGTACTATTGTCTTGGTGATCGTGATTCTTCCTCTAATCACCAATTATTATTATTATTATCATTATTATTATTATTCAAAATGACCATTTTAAAAGACAAATTGAACATAAAAAGTAATCTGTTTGATTATCGCTTATATGTGAAAGAGTTTTCTTAAAAGTGTGAACTAAAGGCGGCAGTACACAAAATGACCATGAAAAAATTAGTTTAAGATTCTTACTGTGAATAGACTCTGAAGACTTGAAATATGATTTTAGTTAAATATCCCAAGAGAAAATATAAGTTATTATCACATTTCATTTTCAGCATCATTTCAATAATTAGCTTTATTTCTTTCCAACTAAACTGACTTTCAATTCAATTAGCAACCATTATCTCGTACGACGTTTCGCTGTAGAAATGATCATCACCTACAGTCATTCAACACGAAGAATTCCTTTTAAAAATCTCCAGCAAAGAACGCATTGGCTAAAATATTCTGATTATAAATAAACAAGATGATTCTAGTTATGGAATAATGTTGAATAATCGGCCAATATATTCGAAAGGATATTACAACACACTTACTCTGAAAAAGAGACGACTTTTTCATACTTAAGAATTGTAAAACAAAAAGACTTCTTTAATTTATTTTACAGTCAATACTTGAGATAGATAGATACAAATAGACTGAAATAGATAGATAGATAGATAGAAAGAAATCGAATTATATATATATATATATATATATATATATATATATCTTTTATATAAAGACAAAAGAAAAATATTCACTTTCTTAGTATCATTATAAATTTATTTCAGGCTCTTACAAAATTCTCATAAGTTTAACTTATAAGCTTTATAAAAGCCATCTTCTGATGAGATATTTAAAAATATAATTAGATTTTATCATATTACTTCCGGCGAGAATGGAATTAGAAAAATATTCTTCATTTTTACTTTTTTAAATTAAAATGATTTATTTTATATATTTATCATGCAATAAGAAAAAATTGATAAAAGTTGAAAATATTATATCTATTATTTTTCATATATACATATATTCTAAAAAAATGTTTATATATATATATATATATACCATTACCCATAATTTACATTTAGAAATCAATCCCAGATCGAATGATTCTCGATATGCGACTTTTTTTTTAATCTGTAGATAAGGTTTAACTCTACTTTTATAGAGACCATTATGTTTTATCAATATTAAAAAATATAAGGAAAAATAATTAAATTGCAATACCTAATTTTTGTTATTCAAAATATCGTAAGAATTCAAGTTATTTATGTAAAGAAAAATTTGTAATCGAAATTTAAGTCAATAGTAATAAACACATAATTAATATGTAATTTATATATCTCATGCTAAGTAATTGTAATAAGTAAGAAATTAATCTGTAAAATACAATATATTAATGTAACAAATAATTTAAGAAATAAAATAAAAGATTTTAATGTTCGATTCATAAGCTTGTGATTATCTAAAGTAAAAACGGTGTACTAAAAAATAGTGTATTATTGGGATCATTCCAATTATTTAATTTTTCTTTTTTATTATTTTTTTTTTTCTATTTTAACTTATTATGGAAATAAATTTATGTCATTTATCTATTAACTTCAATCGTATTCTATATAAGAGAATTATTAAATTGATTAATTAAATATTCTATTTTGTAAAAAATTATGGATTAATATATTGATAAGAATATGTAATCACTTAATTAAAGGTAGTTAGATGCATAATTATAAAAATGAATATAAAGTTAAATTATACTAAGAACTTTCTTCTGTCTACATGCTGCAATCATTTCTTTTCAAGAATTAAAAAAAATTCATTAAGAAATTGTGATATCCATATTTTCTCTTCTAAGCGTAAATCACACCTACTATGTAAACTATTTGTCGAGGAAGATATTTTTTATTATTTTTCAATTCATATCTGGTGTTAGTCCTGGTTCCTTTAGATCTCAATAATACTTTGAAAGGGCAGTTTGATTTCTTAATGTTGGATTTCTAAATGACAGTAGATGGTTATAACATCAGAATTTCCAGTTTAAGCTTGTCATGCCTATGTCATCATCATCATCATCATATCGTGCTGGCAGCACGGATATCCCTGACCCTCTTTCGCCACTCCTCCCTATCGTTCATCGCCCTAGGTAGGTCTTCAGGACAACAACCTGTATCCTCACATAGCTGCTGAATGTACGTTCGTGCTGGTCGTCCTGCTTTTGCGCGGCCGTGTGTGGGGATCCATAAGAGTACATCTCTTATGAGTTCATCTCTGCTTCTCCAGCAATGTCCTGCATGTCTGGTTCGTCTAACTTGAATAGTTTTCGTGATAGGGGGCAGGTGGCCATACAGTTGGTGTCTTGTTGGGTGTTGCCGCCAGGACTTGTTGAGGATTGCACGCAGCATTCTTGTGTAATTGCCATCTAGTTTCTTCTCCAGCCGTTTTGTTAGCGTCCATGTAGTGCATCCATATAGCAGTATCGATGTGACCGCTGCCTGGAAGAAACTGCGTTTCATTTTATCGGTTAGGTCTGATTTCCATATAGTCGATAGCCTATTGATAGCTGTCCATGCTTTCGTTAACCTCGTTTCGATGTCCTTTTCGGTTGATTCGACGCTGCTTCCTAGGTACGTGAATTTGTCTACTAGTTTAAGAGGGGTTCCTTCTAGAGTGGAGATGTCCCCCGTTTGGTTATAGCACATATATTCCGTTTTATGTGCATTAACATGGAGGCCTATGCTTGCTGCTGTTCGTTCCAAACTATGCAGAAGTGTTTCGGCTTGGTCAGGTGTATTTGCCAGTATCGCTATGTCATCGGCGTAGTCGGCGTCGGTAATTGTTGTTGCGGGGTATCTTCTGCTTCTTTTCTTCGTCTATCAAGGTTACATTTGTTTTCTAGGGGGCATTCGTTTTGTATTATACAGTTACATGAATGTTTTAAGCTGTCTTTGTTTTTCCAGTCTGGTTTATTTATTAATTTCTTGTTGTGATTGTCAATGATTTTAAAAATATTGTTAGTACAAGAATAACAAATTTTTACATTATTCCTTTTAATTATTTTTGTAAGTGGGGTTCTCATCTTCAAAATGTTTACTAATTAAGCTTAGAAAATATTTGCTTATATTGATATTAGAAAGTTTGCAAAAAGGAGGATTAAACCAGATATTTCTATGCCTGTTTTTATTAGAATTTTTACTTATTTTATTATCTATATTTACACTATCTATTCCATTGTTTCTCCAATAATTGTGACCTTTATTTCCTATATTATTGTCCCTGTTTATGTGATGTTTATTGGCATCTAAATATTCATCTTTATAACCACTATTATATAAAGCTTCATTGTAAGAATCCTTATTGTTATTGAATATGTTTTTAGAAGACAATAATTGGTTAATTCTAATATTGATCGCATCAGAAATTTGCTTAATTATGGTTAAAATTAACATTAATGTCAGTTGGAATGGCACAAGATTTACAAAACGGTTTATAAGAATTGTTTGTATTTTCTAGTCAGACTTAATCTCTATCCTTAACCCCATATATTTAAATGCTCTAATAACCTTGTTTTGTATTTTTCATGTTAAGGGTCCTTTTCTATTTGGGACAGAAATTAATCCATCATCTCTATAAAGTTCGATATTCCTTAAATCTAAAAAACAAACCTATGGTGTCCAAAATGTATATTCCTACTAGGTCTGCAATTTGGGCGGAGTCAAATAAACCCATTGTAACGTCAAAATTATCTGTTGTTTTCTTTTGCCAAGTAGTATTATTGTAAACTAGTTCTGATTTTCTACATGCTAATATAATATTCAATTCTTCCTTAGTTATATCAGTATAATTCCGAGCTACATTGATGCTTAGTAATAATAATTCTTTAGTTATGGAGAGGGGAAAATCTATAATGTCAAATTGTAAAAAGGTAGTTTTATTCTTATGCTTCATATTCTTAAAACATTCAATAGAATCTAGTGAATTCTTCCACAGTATATATCTCAAATTATTTAAGATTTTAAAAACGATTCTTTACAATATAATTTTAGATACTAAAACTAATTCTGTTTTTGTAGGATTGATTAATCTAGCCTGTTTATTATTTTTAAAGTTCTGTTTATGATCTTTAAAATTATTATATGCCTTTTTTTCTATTTAGTTTACCTAATTTATTTTTAATATTGAGTTTATTTGTGAAAAGATATGTATCTTTATTAATTTGATCAATGATATTATCTTGGTCTAATTTATACTTCTCTCTTATTTTATCATGTAAAATTTTCTAATAAAGTAGTGCATCAATTTTCTATCACACACACACACACACACACACACACACATACATATATATATATATATATATATATATATATATATATATATATATATATATATATCCAAAACCTCTGCACAAGCGTGATGCTGCACAGGACAATATTCAAGCGGAATTTAGCAAGTCTGAACTCAGAGTTTTCCTTCTACTTGACCGGTTTCCATACCAATGTTAAAGAATCTAAACTACCCTAGCATTTGTTCATGGTTAGAGAGATAGTTGGATACATACCTTTCCCGAGGGCATTAACTCAATGTGAAATGCAAACAACCTAATACAGGTTTGAAGTTGGGTCACTGTGTTCGTTTCCTTCGACGATAACCATTACACCACGTGTGTGCCTCTATCATTCTCTCTCTCTCTCTCTCTCTCTATATATATATATATATATATAAACATATAAGATAGAGAATGAAAGATAGAGAGAAATATGAACACAGTGGGAGGTATATAGACAAATAAGTAGACTTAGATAGATAGATAGATAGATATTCATAATTCTCTTTTATAGATGTATGCATACACATAAATGTATTTACTTATGCACACACACCTGCGTATATATATATATATATATATATGTGTGTGTGTATGTATATATATATATATGTGTGTGTGTGTGTGTGTGTGTGTGTGTGTGTGTGTGTGTGTGTGTGTGTGTGTGCAGATACGTACATATATATATATATATATATATATATATATATATATATTGAACGATTTGTTAATTTCCCCATTGAAAGCTCTGAATAATAATAACTTATTTATTTGAATACTCTTTTTCGTTAAACCATATTATCTATCTATCTTGATCGACAGATAGATATGTGTGTACATGCAAAATCGTGTGTGTGTTTATTCATCTGATCGATATTTACATCCATCTACACTCAGCTGACTAACTCTGATATTATTCCAGTCCTACTCTAAGCATTTTATTATAGATCCTTTGTAAAGATCAGCCCCAGTGTTTAGTTTTAGTTTCTTCCTTTAATTGCAAATCAACCTTCGTAGGTTATTTAATGCCACAACCATCTTTGTAGAAGAACAGCAATGGTACTAATTTACTCACAGCTGGGGAGGTTGCAATGGTACTAATTTACTCACAGCTGGGGAGGTTGTGGGTTCATGCCTTTCCTAAGGATATTAGTTCGAAAGTAACCGTGATAGCGTGACGAGAGTTTGAACTTGCTTACTACGATGTTACAATCCAGTATGTGAGCGCCAGCGTCACAAGAAATCTTAATGTAATTAGAAATTGAAATAAAAGATCCTACTTTTATATGAGATCTAATGTATATTTTCCTGAAATTTAGCTTTCATATTTTCCAGTGTTATTATTCGGTAATTTACTGTTCAATTAGCAGCTTTAAGTTTTCTATGATGAAATAAGAGGCTAGCCAAACCGCAGTGCCAATAGCCTCTAGTACCTCGTGTATGAATGTAAGCAATACTATGAAATAACTGCGGATTATAATATTAAGTGTGAAACTATCGAAATGGTATTAATTATTTCCCTTAGATCTATGCTTAATGTGATACAAGATATGATATGACAAGCCCCACTCGTAATAAACACTTTGACAGTGATTGCTGAAAAAAAAATGTTGTTCAATACGCAAGCTTATCTTCTTTTGATAAGTTCAAGGGTCTGAAGAGATTTTCATTACCTAAGTGATACATATTATATTTCGTCTTCATTTATTGGCAAAACTAGAAAATATTTGGAATGTCTGAGATTAAATGTTACTTCTAGCCCTTCCCATGGTGCTGATTCCAGTCTGAAGAAACTCTTACCCATGTTTAGATTAAACACCCCCCAAAAAAAACATAGAATTCGGAAAAAATCATCATCATATTTCTCATATCATGTAGTTTATTTGACAGAAAAATGTGTTTATCGCTTAAATTTAGTTCTTTGAATAATTTTATGATTTGATGAATATATAGATAGATCAAGAGAGAGAGAAGGAAGATATAAAACAGATGAAGATAAAGGGAAATGTATAAAGAGAGAGAGAGAGAGAGAGAGAGAAAGAAAGAAAGAAAATTTGATATAGCTAGATAGATTGATAAGAGAAAATGATGTCAAGAAATCAATTGGGGAGATATAAGCATAAGAGATGAAGGGAAAGAGAACCAGATGAAACCAGAAAGATATATATCCATTCGTTTGTTTTCTTTATTTTAATGGCATATCAACCGTTCTAGTTTTTTAGATGCCAAAGCTACCCTTGTAGAATAGTTGTAGAGGTATTATTCAACCAATTGCTCGGAAGATAGTTCGGTTCATGCCTTTCTTAAAGGTATTTGCCGGAAAGTTTTGGTTTGAACTGACTTACAATGACGTCGCTTTCCAGCAGGCTAGCCATTACGACACGGAGACTATTTCAGATATTCATAATTCTCATATATGTCTATATACATGTGATTATATATATGTGATTATATATATATAAATGTATATGTATATATATATATTTATATATATAAATGTATGTGTGTGTGTGTGTGTGTGTGTGTGTGTGTGTGTGTGCATGCATATGTCTGCGTGTGTGTTTATGCATATCATTGCTATTGACACCCATCTCTCCTCCGTCTGTTCCCTCATCCTGCCATTCTTCCAGCCCCTCTCTAACTTCTTCATTCACATGCCAAGATTATTGAGTCTTTGGGCAGAAATCTATTTGCATCCCACCCAGCGTCTGCCAAATTGCCACTGAAGACGTAACTGCAGAATATCGACTTCCTTACTGTCTATAAGTTCTTACCATCCTCCACCCCACCCCTCACACACATCCTTCTTTTTGCTACCAATGATTGATATTATCCCTAATGAATGATTCCGTCTTTATTACCTGCCAACAGTTATTTTGGTGTTACGCAGACTCAACCACGTTTCTGCACTTTAAGTTCCCTAAAATAACATGGCAGAAAAGTTTGTTGATTTTTTGTTTGTTTGTTTTTTCATAATGCCTTGGGGACACCAACTCAACGAAATTGTCAAGAAAATTGGAGAAATTTAAAAAAAAAAAATGAAATAAGATAAAACTTTGACACAAGCCAAAGGAAATATATTCAGATTTATAAAGAGAAAAAAACATCAAATTAAATTTTCTTGGAAAAGACTTAACTTGATTCAGATCAAACTTTATTTTACTATCGGTGAACTCAGAACACCTGAACTCATCTGCTCGGCTTCTGACTCATTTTTCAACCGTAAAATCATTCGAAATATTATTTTACGAAAATACTGAAGTCAATTTTTGATTTTTCTGCTATTTGATCAAGGCATTTTTTGTAAATATTTTGATCAGTCAGCTTCGATTTCCATTATTTTTCAAATATTTCCAGAATATATGGATTATGGCTACGAATAAGGTTTAAAGGTACGATCAATTCTATATAATATGGCATTCTGGATTTGTTCTAATTGTTTAACGTATTTGCATTTCGTTTTTGCTAACATGCAAGGTCGTATTTTTGTATATTGATATTTCATTAATTTATCTTAGGCGTAAAATATTCTATTTTCGAGAATTGTTTGTTTTTATTCATACTGTCAAGGTGTGTCATGAATTCAATTTGGGGGTGGGGATTTAATGTATTTCCGCTCTGTTTATAAGTTGTTTTTTATCCAAATATTTCTTACATGCCCATGTAAGAAATACGTTTGTTTGGTTATAAAAAGGCGTTGGGTAACGTCATCAGTTTTGTCTTTTAACTGGGCCTTAGGGAGGTTTCGGGTCTTTCAACTCACACACACACACACACACACACACATATATATATATATATATATATATATTCACCACTAATGAAAGGAACGAAACTGATTCGAGAATATATTTAAACAATTTGTTTTTTAAATTAAAAAAAACAACTAACGGGATTTGCTTAAAACTTAGCTTTTAGTTTGAAGACGGGAATTAATAAACATAATTTTTTTCTCCTCTTCTCTATTTTCTTTATCTGTATTTATTTATTTTTATTTTTTTTTTTTGAAGTGGGGATTTCTCTCTTTTTACAACTATTTACAAAAAAAGAATACACACGAAATACAACCCCTTTTAGCCCTAAAATATAAATTTAAATCACAAATATACATATATTTGTTTAAATTTCCAAATTAAGACTTTACAATGTTTTTGAAGTTCAGTCCAGATTTTGAAGTAATCCCCACTTCCCCTTTCACACTTTTCTAACTCCTCTAAATGGAGCACAGATTTTTAGTTTTCCTTTTCCCATGTGCTTCTGCATTTTATCCATAGCCATTTTGCTGTCTTTTCAGCTGTACCGGATATTGAGTTAATTGCACTACTTTTTGTGGTCCTGATAGAGCTTTACAAAGCGATCTTTCAGTAATACCTCTTGTGCCTACCTCTATAGGTAGGCACGAAGCCTTCCAAAGATAACTTTGACATTGCTCCAGTAAATCGTCATATTTCAATTTTTTTCTTTCGTGGGCCTCTTCCATATGCTCTTCCCAAGGGACCATTAATTCCCACTTAAATTTTTTTTTTTTAGTATATTGGAATATTAAATCCGGGCACAAGGCTGTTTTCACTATGTGTTCAGGGAAAATCAATCTTGTTATAACGTCAACTCTTGATACCCAGTGTGTTGAAGGTGACAGGATGTTTGGTTTAGTCTTTACTGTCTTCTTAGGTTTCGTGCCCCCATCCCTTGATAATCTGTATCCCTCTATTCTCTGGATTTAATTTATTCGTACAGATGGCTCTGCAGACTATATCCGCAATTACTTTTAAGATCTGATCGTGCCGCCATCAGTAACGTCCTTCTGCAAATTCTGTTAAAGTATGTCTTAAAGTCCCTTGACCATTGCATAAAGGACATAATGCAGAACCCGTTTTATTCTTGTCCAGTCGGCTGGAGCAGTAGAATACACCGACTTAAAGCCCCCTTAACGAGTACTAAACTGAATGCTAAACTGAATTGTTTGAATTACAACAGTTCGACTAAACTGAATAGCTTGAAATAAATGCTTTTGACAATTAAACTGTGTACTTACATTTAAACTGCGTACTTATGCTAAACTGAATTGTTTAATAAAGAATTGTTTTGGCATTTAACTGTGTAAACAAAATCTGTACTTATACTAAGCTGAATTGTCTGAATTAGAACTGTTTGAATAAACTGAATCGCTTGAAATAGAAATGTTTTTTGAAAATTAAACCGTGTACTCAAGCTAAACTGAATTGTTTGAAATAGAACTGATTTTTGCATAAATATGGATTCAGCGTTAAATAACCTACAAAGGTTGATATACCATAAAACCCAACCAACCAACTGTTTTAGTCCATATGCAAAGGTTTGCTTGGTAGGAAGTATATCATATATGAATCTTATCAGGAACATAACGTTCGCATAATCGTTCCAAATTTCCCACCATTTGATTTTCCGTTGCATTGTGGAATTCCAATTAGTCCATGCTCCTTGTTGTTTTAATCCCACCATTTTTGTTAACCTAATCTGATCTTCTCCCTTGCGAATTTCATCCTGTATCAGTTATCGCTTTTGTATGAGGACTCATCCACACGGTTAGTCAGAAAAAAAAACCTAGACCCGTGCAACTTTTTGCGACCGTTCCTAAGATCGCTTTTTCACGAAGTCGCTCTTCTGCCACTAGTAACTCTATAGTTTTCCACTTTCTACCTGAACAAACTTCAATGCCAACTCCAGACACGTTTTCATCTTTTTTATTGCTTCTCTTCGAAATTTTGGCAAGAACTGCTATATTTTTAAATAACATTTATGACTTGTTTGTTTTGATTACGTTTCTTTTGATCAAGAGATTATTATTATCATTATTATAATTATTATTATATTACTCCTTGCCAGTTTTTCACACCAGTGTTAGCTGAAAGTCTTTAACTGGAATCTACGTGACAACAAGTCTCCCCAAGTCTCCAGGACTCTTTGCGGGATTCTAGCCGATCTTAACAATGCTGGAATTTGGATGATCTCGGCTCGTCTTCTGATTTAACACTCTTCCAGCCCCCTTACCAAGTCTTTTGAGGTCATTCCAAGTGCACCAATTATAATTGGTATTACCGTCACCTTCATGTTCCATAACTCTTTTAGTTCTTTAGGTCCAAATACCTTTTCTTTTTCTTTGACTTTCTCTCGGTGGTCCGCTGGGATGGCAAATTCTACTATATGGCATGTTCTCTTTGTCTTTTTTTCTTTGTTAGGTCTGGTCTTCTGTTCATGATTTGGTGATCTGTTTGTACCTCAAAATTCAAAAGATTTTTTGCGTCTCATTCTCTAGAAGGGATTCTGGTTTATGCATATACTATCTGTTAATAAGGTCAACTTTTAATCTCTTGCACAATTCTCAATGGATCACCCTTCTCATTCAGTTATACTTGTATTCTTTTTGTGCTAGTTTGCTGCATTCGCTTATTATCTGATTAATCGTTTCATCTCAGTTTCCACATAACTTACACTTGCTATTCTGTTTGAGTTTCGAACTTAAATCTTTTAATTAATAATGCATTCGACTCATACGCGAGTACTTTTTATAGGGTTCTTTATAAATCAGGATATCTCGACGGGCAAAATATTTCCCTACAATGTTTTGAAATGTATTGTTCATCAACTAGAATTTCTTTATATAAAAATGAAACCTTCAAGAAGACTAGCCTCAGACACCAAACTAATTAATGATAAAACCTTTTTATCTCCACCGAAAAGCAAAGTTAGTTTCCAGTTTTACTTAGCTCCTGCAATTTGACATAATTATTAGATTTGTTTTTAAAATGCCTCTGAAGTATTAGAAATAACTGTATAAAAAACAAAGAGTTACATAAAACTTTTCTTATGGTGATGTATACTGTGAAGTATTCTATTTTGTGTTTTAAGGATGACAAACGTTTCTATCCTTGAAACGCTGTGTGAGCGTTTCCTTGTGTCTATAGTTTTCAGATCGTGAACAAATGTTTTTCATTTACTTTGTCATTTTTTTTTATTTTGCATAAGCGTATGGTGGTTGGTTGGTTGGTTGGTTGGGTTTTTATGGCATATCAACCTTTGCAGGTTATTTAACGCCAAATCCATTTTTATGCGAATAAACAGTTCTATTTCAAACAATTCCGTTTAGTCAAGCAGTTCTAATTCAGTTAATTCAGTTAAGTAAAAGTTCAGATTTTGTTTACACACAATTAAATGTCAAACAGTTCTATGTTAAACAATTCAGTTTAGTTTAAGTACAGTTTCAATGTCAAAAAACAGTTCTATTTCAAATAATTCAGTTTAGCATAAGCACACTGTTTAAATGTAAGTACAGTTTGTCAAAAACATTGGCC
The DNA here is from genome assembly GCA_963585895.1 of Sepioteuthis lessoniana. Taxonomy (NCBI): domain Eukaryota; kingdom Metazoa; phylum Mollusca; class Cephalopoda; order Myopsida; family Loliginidae; genus Sepioteuthis; species Sepioteuthis lessoniana. Next base: position 99,048,117 of record OY757921.1, on the reverse strand, counting down.
CAGCGGTTAGAGTGTTCGCCAATGGCCCGGGAGACCTGGGTTCAATCCCAGGTCGAGTCATACCAAAGACTTTAAAAATGGTACTTGATACCACCTTGCTTAACACTCAGCATTATAAGGTACGGTTCAAGGGTAAAGTGGAGCAATCCTGGGAATGGAGTAGCGCCCTCCCCTACACCTTGGTGTAGTAGCTATCGAAAAGGGAGCCTTCGGGTCACCCTCGACTATGGTCGCTAACTTTACTTACTTATGCCGTTAGTTCTATTCAACCCATAGATAGGGCCCTATCAGGTGCTACTACTCAGGGCCAGAGTGGACCTGGGAGCAATGGCAATAAAGGGGTACTCTACATTCCCCAAAGCTCCAGCATTACTGGAACCTCACCATTAGACTGTTTAGTGTCATATCTAGGACACTCGTTGGGAGGGAGTCTTACCCCTCTGCAGAGGGGTGCAGTCGGCGTATTCTACACACTTAGCAAATGAGCGTATGAGTGTACTCTTTGTATCTGTATACGTTGTAAATAAAGTAAATGAAATGCAGGAAAGGACGTCGCTGTATAAGCCTTCACCAAGTGAATCAATACAGTCCAATACTTTAACTATTGAGATTCATCTCTATCTATGACACACCAAGTGGCGGGTCTTCCCTTTTTCTCTACAAACTCTGATTTTACTTTTGAGGACAGGGATTTGCATAGTTTCATCACCTCACTTCTATGACTATTGTAGGCTAATCATAAATTGTCAAACCTTGTTCGGTTTTTTAATGCTGAAGTCAGTTTTGATTGCAATTACTTATACGGTTTCAAGAAAATATTGATAAAAATCACTTGTAAGCAATTATAGCTTAAAGCGTGTATTTACCCAACCCATCCACCAGGACGAGACACAAGGTCAATTTTTAAGCAAACTAAAAGCTGGTTTGAATTCAGTTTTCCTTCACGTAAACTGGTTGCCAAATCGAGGCTGAAGAACACACTCTGCTCTATGATTTACCCGCATCTGGAAGGAGAACAGATGGACTCATGCCTTTCCCAATAGTATTAACACGAAGTGAAACGAAGCCTCCTCCAGGATTCGAACTTGAGTCATCGATTCTATTTCCTGAAATGATAACCGTTACGCTTAAATCTTCAATAGCCGTTACGCTTATACCTTCAACAAAGTATTTTTAATATTCATATTTTATACACAACTAGATGGTTTCAAATAACTATTATGATTTCAAGTAGTCCTGCCTTATACAAATCATTTTCATACAGCTATAAGAGTTCAAGTATTTTCACAAGAAGAACAAGAAAAGGAGCCACAGCAACAACAACAATTTGTAAACACATATAGCTTCATGTATCTATTATAAATAAATACGTAAAGTTGTCTCCCTTTAGTCGAGGGCAACCAAAAGGCTCCCTTTTCAATAGCTACCACATCGAGGTGTAGGGAAGGGTGCTACTCCTTTCCCTGGATTGCTCCACTTTACCCTTGATATGTACCTTATATCGCTGAATGTTAAACAAGGGGGTATTAAGTACCATTTTGAAAGTCTTTGGTATGACGCGACCTGGGATTGAACCCAGGTCTCCGGGACCATTGGCCATCACTCTACCCACTAGGAGTAAATATTCTTTATATAAATAATTTCCGAATTATATAGTTTTAAGTATTCTTATCTAATAATAATAATTTTCAAAAAGATCTATTTGATTTATAGGTTGGACCCTAACAGAGACAATACGGGAATAATGGCAAAAGATTGACTCAACACTGCCACTGAGCCCCAATGCCTCAACATCAAATGCAGTTTAATATTAGTATTCATCACGCCTTGTTTAGAAGAAGCAGTTACATTGAATATTCTAAGCCTCGTCGACTGGGTGAATCCATCATAAGAATTCTAATACTATCATTATCTACAAATAAAAAGGCAATAGAACATTAACTGGAAATGGAAACAGCGCACGCAGATCTCGAACCCAAAATAGCGGTTTACCGAGTCGCTGTTTCTTTGCAACAAGAAGACAACAAGATGCGCAATCGGGTGAATGAATACATAAGCATTCAACCAAAATTTAAAAGAACCGAACAAAATAACTAAAAATATGGACAATATCATCTGAATAACGCTCACTAAAACGAAATGATGTGCGCATGCGTCAAGGTTACAATTTCCATTCCTTTTTGCTTTTATTTTCTGACGTCACTTCCGGTCGTTATAGTAAACGGTGTTCTTTGGCAATTTGAATTCTCCGTTTTTTCCTCTTCTTTTCATCCTCCTTCCACTTTATGCTAAACAATTTGAAAGGTCAGGGTTTTTTTTTCTCCATTTGTAGAAGAAACTGAGGAAGTTACGTTATTGAGCTTTTAAAGGAAACTAAATCCGAAAAAAATAGTTTGAAAGAATTTGAAAAAGCTTTCATTCGAATATGAAACCAGAAAAAATGAAAAAAAAATGAACTGAAAATGACAAAATATTCTCAAGGGAAAAGTTATTGATTGAAAAAAATAGAAAAGAAAGAAGCTGAAGGCAAAATCAAATATAATTATTCTTATTGCACTTTTTCACCGATACAATACATACGTCGTAGCGTAATGGTTAACAAGCTCATATCATACACAAGTAGCGTGTTCGATCCCAAGTAAATGCCCCATTACTGCTATGATATTAGATGAGGGTGCTAAAATGAAATGGTCTCGATATGCAAATAGATTTAAAATATTTCTTAAAAAACACCGGCAACTTGAAGAAAAACGAGTTGACAAAATTAACACTATGAATGATAGGCTTGATGCAATTAAATACGCCTTAGCATGAAAACGTACGTTGACCCAAATCATCAAGACTACATCAGTCAGTCATCTAGTCACGAGAGTGATCAGGTGTACCATCCACACAGACGCAAATGAGGGTTTGCTATTCTGAAAACCCTCATAAAAGAAGTTCTCTCGTGTGGCTGAAGATAAGAGAGTGAGAAACCGGACTGTGGACAAAGAATCTATGAACGAGAAGACAGTGACTTCATAAGTTTCCTCATATTCCCAAGACCTTATTAAATGAATTAAGTAAAGAGAATAAACAGGTGCCCGTGGTGTAATGGTTATCGTCGTAGGACACGGCGACACGGGTTCAAAACCTGGACGAGACTGATTGCATTTCACATAGCACTAATACCCTTGGGAAAGGTATGAATACAATTATTCTCCCTCCAGCTATGGATAAATAGTAGGGCAGACTAGGTTCTTCAGCTTTGGTGAGAAAACTACTCTAGGAGAAGGAAAACTCTGAATTCAAACCTGTTAAACTCCGCTTAAAAATTGACCTTGTGTCTTATCCTGCCCGAGCAGAGGGGTTGGTAAATATGATAAACAACGAAGGTCCTATATTTTTGGCAAATTTTGTTTTTGTATTTGTCCGAGGCGATTAGTTCATTACCACAGTCAATATAGCAGTGGTCGATAATAACGTAATACTGTTATTATACAGAACTAAACTTGATGAAGAATTATCAAAGTTGTAACATTAAAACCGTCTTATTTCAAGAGAGGACATTTTCAAAGAGAGTGGGCTTTAAAAACGATAAAAGATTCGAGACTTTCACTTGAACACTTGACAAAATAACAGTGAGAGATTATCTGGATTCATGGCCGATCCCAGAGAAAGAACGCTTGCTTCTTCTGTTGTCATTGTCTATATGAAAGGAGAGTCAGAAGGAATTGCAACAAATCTGGTGGGGGAGTTTTGTTTTATTTTTTCTCAAGTTCGTACTTGTGTTTTCTTATTTGTCGAATCTGTGGAGATGTGATAATACTTGAAATTGACATACTGCAATTTTTATTAACGATTAACCTTCTCTCTCCAACCCCCACTCCAATGTGCGAATTGGATTCAACTCCCAAAACTAACTGAAACGCTCTAACTTTCTGTCAGACCCTCTCTCTCTCTCTCTCTCTCTCTCTCTCTCTCTCTCTCTCTCTCTCTCTCTGTATATATATATATATATATATATATATATATATATATATATATATATAATTACCTGTTCTTCATCATTTTAGAGTTGTGTTTACATTCGCAAATTACTCAAAGTCGCACCAAATGACTTTTCGGACAGCGAATACACTGAAAAAGCCAATGCTTTTATGCTCCATCGCTTTTATTTTTATTATTGTCTTGATTACAACTCCCGGTTTTTTACTTTTTGATCTTCAGACCAAACAACATTAAATATTAAATGAAGAAATAGCTTCCCTCGAGACAAGAATTTGCATCCAATAAATAGATAAAAATTACTGATAATATGCCCAATTCATAATTCAGCTATGTTTATTATATGAAATATATGTGTGTAAATTATAGAATAGAGGTTCTATTATTACATAAAAAGCAAAAATAATGATACTGAGTAAAAATAACAATGAGAATAATTACTATGTAAAATATTTCATCCTAATATTCTTTAATAAATGAACCAATAACCTTGTATCGAACAGAGCGATGTCGAGTAAATATGGCAAAGTTACTCAAAAGTTAAGATAGAAAAATATTAGGACAAGAGATCACCTAACTAAACAGAGTTGAGATTCTTTAGTACTTTGATGGCTGGTCACTAATGAACTGTTGTTACTAAATACTGTGTTCCATAATTAACAAAGTTAATCAAATAAAAACCAGGAATCTTTGTAATTTGCAAAAAAAAAATGGAAAACAAAATTCACATACATTTAGCTGTGTAGAACACCTGCTATTGAGTAAACTTTGCAAGCTATTATTTATGAGTTCGATCCTGAATGGGTATTTCACTGCCACGTCCTTGTACTAGACGAATCTAAGGGTAAAAATATTTAGACATTTTTGTTAGCCAATTTTGTTCGGTACAAACTTTTTATTTTGTGCTAAGTTTAATAAAATGCTTGAATCCATTTCTTCCCTCTTCCAGCAATAGGGAAATAAAAAGCAGGCTCATTTTTAACTTTGGTACGTAAACCAGTCTAGGAGAAGATTAACTAGCCGTACTCTAAATAGAAATTAACACCTTGTATCGCGTTGTGAAGAGGCTGAGTAAACATTTACTTGCCGTCTAACCTGCATACTCAAATGGCATGAATAAATCCAGCCTGATATCTGCCATGTTCAACAACAAAATCAAATACACAGGTCATTCAATAAATAAAGTGAATTTTAACTAAGGAGTTAGCAATATGAAACACTGTTTATGGTTGCATCCTTTTCAAGGGAATCAACACTGATGGTTCGTTTCTTGTCCTAAAAAACCTCTTACCTAACCGTTGTATCAAAAACTTTTTCTTTACCGGAGAGTCAGTGGGTTTCAACACCATGGATTGTCTTTTCGACTCTGGCTCGTAATGGTGAACCCGGGTTTAGTTTAATTGAAAACATCTTTGACTAAAACATGCTTTTTACTGTATATCGACCATTTTAGGTTATTTTATACCCAAGTCAGTTTAACGATTAGTACATCCAATTATGTTCGATAAAAATGTATCTTAACAATCATCTCAAACGGGTACGTATTAACCCATTACTGCAACGTGCAGAATAGGACACAAGGTCAATGTTTAAGCGGAGTATATCTGGTTTGAAGTCGTAGTTTTATTTCTCCAAGACGGTTTGCCTAACCAAGGCTAAAACCACAGTCTGTCCTATTATTTACTCATAGCAAGGGAGATAACTGATGGATTCATGTCTTTCCTCCAGGGGCATTAGTGCGGAAATGAAACACAAACAGCCTTGTCAAAGTTATCATTTAAAACAAGTAAACACTTCAGATTTATCGGTTTTTTAAGCACCAATGTATTAATAAAGTTCATAATCTTTTGAAACATTTTCTATTTCACCCATAGATGGAAACCTAACAGACACTTATCACTCCAGGTTAGAGTTTACCTGAGAGTTATGGTAATAAAAGGGTGTGTCCACTCTACAGAGAGCTCCATTACTGTGGCCTAACCACTGGATGTTGTTTAGAGTCACACTAATGAAACAACTGTATTCTACTAAAAGATTTGTCGAAACGTCGCGCACAAATAACTGCACGTAGAATATACTGAAAACTTATACATTAAATACATATAAAAATTCTCTCACAAAACGAAAAAGAAGATCCCTTCTCACACGAGTATAAATCAGGTGAACTTTAAATGCAAACTACCTTGCTGACATTTACAAATCATTCACTATAATCACGGTGGCGGCAATAAAAAAAAAGTCAAAATAGTGAAAGAAACGGACAAAATTTCGTAGAAATGAACGGAAATACTGTAAAATTATTTATGTAGTTTCAGCAATTTTACTTCTGTTCTGATAAATAAAAAAAATCATCTTTGGACTTGCATTCCTATAGAAAAAGTATGATTCCTAGCATTTGCTATTTCTTCTTCTTCTTCTTCTTCTTCTTCTTCTTCTTCTTCTAAAAAAAAAGAAAAGAACTTCTTAATAATCTGACATTTACGCATCTTTTAAGCATTATTGATATGCGGAAGTCTACTCAATAAGGTTTCATTGTGAAGTGAATGTTACTGTACAATCTACGCCAATGAGTCAAAGCTCGATTTTCACAGGCTGCTCAATAAATTTAGTTATGAGGCAGAAACGTAAGAAAGAAATAGGATTGGAGTATTTTAAGGACTTTTCCATTTCTAGTGCAAGACCGAAACTCCCAGTGAGCATCAAACTTACTAAGTTACTGATTATCATACCACGTGACAGGTGTTCTTTATTGATAAATGAAGATTTAATCCTGTAAAGACCTACATCAAAAATCAAGACACTTCTTTCTAAAGTCGAAGAGAAATAAAAAAAAAAACAAGCTAACTAAAACCCAGTATTACTTTCTTACCGTGTATGCATATATATATATATATATATATATATATATATATATATATATATATATACATGTATATAGTTTGTCTGATGATTACATAACCGAGAACCCGATAGTCACCAAGTGCCGTTGACTCTGTATCTATGGTCTAAAGTCTAGGATCTACATATACTCTATAACTGAAGTTGAGCAATATTTCTTTATTAGTATAGCAAGTGACATAACTATACATGTATAGTGTGTGTGTGTGTGTGTGTGTGTGTGTGTGTGTGTGTGTGTGTGTGTGTGTGTGTATTAATATCAATAGTATACTTGAACACACACACAAACACACACACACATATATATAGGTTGCAGCAAAAAACCTTCCACATTTTAATCTGTCACAACTAAACTTAGGCAAGTGGCAATGGTAACTTCGTCTAGCAAATTTCTTATCATTTTTTTCGGATACAATTAATTACAATCATTGCTTGTGCCGGTGAACACCGTGCATTTGCAGTTGAAACTTTTTTAAGATTGGGGAATCTGTAATTGCTGCACCGAGAGCTTTTAGTTCTCATTTCATGTAACGTTAGAATGATAATGTTCCAAATAGAATATTCAACCCATTGCAGCAGTATCGACTTCTTTTTTTATTCGGAACCGCATCATTCATCAATATTACCTGTCCTCAAAACTTCACACGATATAAAATCATATCATTTTATCGCTTTTATTAAGAGTTAAATCATGTGATGAAGTAATTTCGGTACAATGTTTTCTTTCTAAAGTTTATTATTCATTGGAAGGTTAATATCAACGCGTTCCTTACGCCATCCTATAAATGGCTCAGATTAAAGAAATGAGTCAATAAAATTTTGTATTAATGTAAGAGCCTGCCCAAGAAATAAAATTTTGATCCCTTAATCAAGAGAATCATGATGCCAATATATTTCTGAAAGTTTCCAGGCGAGTTTCATGTTTAGACGCATGCACAACGAATGGTTACCAAAATTTACTGTTATTTCTTTTTGTTGCACTGAAAGAAAACAGAGAAGGACTTTTTTCTGTATCGGGGATAAGAAACACAATGATATGTTTGTATGTCTGATTACAATATTTTACAGAAAACATTTACTTATCAGAAGTGTTACAGTAAAGTTATACAAGTACTATTATCGCGCTATCTTCTTAGTTTAATGACTACTTTTTCCATCAAATGACAAATTTATTTAATTAATCGACAATTGCGACTCATCAGTCGACAAATTTGTCAATCAATAAACACTAAAGTGCACAAGAAAAATCCTCATTTGAAAAAGTTTATGTCATTTTTCCTTTCTCTTATTTTCTCCTGTAGACCAGGGTTAATTAACAGTCACAAGTTCGAAATAAGTTGGTGAATGAAGCGGGAGTAATAGGGAAAATTTTTGTGACAAAAAAGAATCGAAATATGAATTTTTGTAAAATCATGCATGCATTTAGGAATAAAACGTTACTAGTAGTAACTTGAGAAAGTTATTTCAATTAGATTTGTTTATATTTTAATTGTTCCCATCTTTTCTGAACGTTTTGAAACTTCCAAACACATTTTTGATAATTAGATTAGTATTTTTTTACTGAGCCATTATTAGCTGATGGTTTTCCACCAGAGTTTAAGTGACAGCAAGTTTCCTTAAGTCTCCATGACTCTTCTCACTATTCCGACCGATCTTAATAATGGTGTCATTTGGATGGTCTCCTATCGCCCTCTTATTTCCAAATCCTCCAGTTCCTTTTATCAATCTTTTGGTGACTGTACCAAGAGCACAAGTTACAATCGGTATTACTGTCACTCATACTCCATAGTTGGGGGGGGGGTCTGTTCTCTAGCAAGTCCCAGGTACCTATCTTTCTTTTCGCTCTCTTTCAGTTTTACCCTGTCATAGGCCGGAACAGCAAAGTCCACTATTTGGCAGGTTCTCATTTTTTTTTTTTTGGCTATCGCTAGATCTGATCGCTTGGCCAAAATTAGGTGGTCTGTTTGTATCTCAAAATCCCTGAGAAGTTTGTGCGTCTCATTTTCCAGGGTGGATTCTGGGTTGTGCAAATACCATTTGTTCATATGGTCAAATTTTAGCTTTTTATCATTCGGAGTTTTCAGACTATTGTATTCTTTGTTATATTCACAACGTTTCAGCCGATATGATCTCAGGCCTTCTTTAGGGGATTCTTGTCGAAACCGGGACGCGAAACTTCGAACCATGTTCTTTATTTAATCCACGGGGGGGGTCTCTTACTCAGATTCCGTTAACCATAACCGGAAGCAATGTTAAGTATTCCTGTATTATTATTTGCCTGCAGTCAGGATTGAACCTGAAACCTCCAGATGAGTGTCTTTTAGAAGCTTAGGGAACCAACGTCTATAACTGCTGGTCAGTTCAGAGTGAATGAGGAACCGCCCAGGTGTTTATTCATTTGATGAGATTTCTGCTATATAGCTTGGTTTCGAGTAGTTTTCTTGTTCTCCGGATATACTCGTCTTTAATTTTCCTTTCATCTCCACTTGTTTGATGGTGTCAGCTTCCATTATTCCCAAGTACTTGTAAATTTCCTTTCCTCCAAATGCATTAATTTTTTTCTGATTTGGTAGTTCTATTCCTTCTGTCATTTGCAGTTTTCCGCGTCTCATTATTATCATGGCACATTTTTGTATGCCAAATTCCATTCCTATATCTTGACTGTATATCTTCATTGTCTGTTTTAGGGTTTTTATTATTATTATTATTATTATTGTAGACTTAGTTCTTGAGCTTTAAGAAATCACAATTACTAGTATGGCTATTGTGTAAAGAAAGCGGTTATACCGGTTCTGCTACTGTTAGAACCGTCTCCATGTATGGTCTTGCATCAAATTTATTACATTTATCTTATAACAGGTTTCTCTGTTCATTTTATGTCATTATTTATGCGTTCATATAATATAATATGATTCGTTTTTACATTTGTGTTTATTTTTCTTAAATTTACCGTTAGAATAACTGTTTTCTCATGCCATTAGATTTTATTTGTTATTTATTGTCGTTCTGCATTTTTAACAGTGTTTGATTTGTTTACAGTAAATGTACCATTGCCTATTCTCTTTCTCTTCAATACGTCAACTTAAATATTTATATAAAATTTAACACCACACCATTACTGTGATTTTGTTAACTTTGAGATTATTTAGGAAAAAATGCCTGACTGATATGGACATGAAATAAGTAGCACGGCTATATTTGATAAAAGGGGTGATAAGTATGTTAGATTTACGGTATGTTCGAAAATGATCAAGAATTAACAACGGGCAGAAAAAACAGGAACTACACATTAGGATTTTTTAAAATAGTTAATATCAAGATTATAAACTGAATTATCAACCTTTTTATGTTTACTTTTGAAGACTGAATTTTTTTTTTTTAATATCAAATTCTGTTTTCACCGTCAATACTGTACAAGGAAGTGCTAAACGTTCTTGATCGGAACAACCCAGTCAGTGGAGTTTTAATGTCGACTGAATAACCCCCTCAAAGAGTGTACATATTCGCATCTACAGTAGCCGAGTCGGCTGGGGCTGTAGAATACACCAACTGCACCTCTGCAGAGAGGTAAGACTCTCCAACTAGCGTCTTGGATATGACACTAAACAATCTGATGGTGAGGTTCCAGTAATACTGGAGCATTGGGGAATACAGGGTACCCCTTCAGTGTCATCGCTCCCAGGTCTATTCTGGCCCGGAGTGGTAACACCTGATAGAATTCTGTCTATGGGTCCAATAAAATTAAATTGCATACTTATGCTAAACTGAATTGTTTGAAATAGAACTGTTTTGGCATTAAAACTGTACTTACGCTAAACTGTATTGTTTAAAATAGAACTGATCATTTGTATTAAAATGAATTTGGTATTAAACAACCTACAGAGATTGATATGCCATATAACCTAACACTCAACAACCAAAACCTCATCCGCGGGAAGTTCACTGAGTGCAAAGTGTTATCAAGCTCACATAACTGATTTTTTAAATATCTTAATATATAAGTATTTCAAGATAGATAGACAGATAGATCTGAAAATACTTAGATAGATAGATAGATAGATAGATAGATAGATAGATATACGTGCAGATATAGATATATAAGGAATTTAATCAAATTTAACAAAAGTCTGTGTTTCTTAAAGAAAAATATTTTCTACACTGTTTATTTTTAAGTGGAGTATTGTAAACCATTAATTTTGACGAGTATCTTCTTTTATCGCAATTTTTACTTGATTTTTAAGTCGAAAATTTACTCGAACCGTCCACAAGGAATAGAGTTGATATAAATGGTTAAAGGATATAAGTAGTCGGGTATATTCAAATTTAGGAAAACTTTACATCAGAGAAACTTGGTTAAATACAACAGTTTGTCTAATCAACAAAGAGCTATTGTTTTTGTAAAAACCCAAAAGCAGCTTTTTAGATACATTCTTTACTCTCTCTCTCTCTCTCTCTCTCTCTCTCTCTCTCTCTCTCTCTCTCTCTGGTTATTATTTACTCTGTTTTTCCTCTCTCTCTCTCTCTCTCTCTTTCTCTCTTTCTCTCTCTCTCTCTATCTCTCTCTCTCTCTCTCTAATTATTATTTCTTACTGTATTAGTAGCATCCTTTATTTTTTAATCCTTTTCCAATATCGTGACTATGAAAAACCAATGCAAATTTGTTGTTGCTAAAATACAGATTCTGTCAAACGCCTTTCAAACTTATTCAATAGTTATCCTTACAAGTTATTGATTGCAATAAAAATGGCGTGGGTTTTCTTTATCTTTTTTTTTCCATTCCAATAAAATAAATACGGGATCAATTGTTAAAAAGTCAAGAAAGTAAAAGATAATCAGACACATCTTAATCTGGTTATTCTTGTCTGAAAAAAAAAGAAAGCATTTTTCGTTACTAATTTTTGTAGCTTAACGTTCAGAAAACCGTCCTCTTGTCTTACAATTCTTAAGATTTGAACAATATCGATTTTCAATACTTTTAGACGGGAGTGGGGGTCCTATTGACAAAATAAATACATTGTCAAAACGATCTCTGACTTTCCGATATGCATATTCACGAGTTGTCTTTCCCTTCTTTTTGTTTTCAAATATCAACGTGGAAAGACTATCCACGTCATTGAAACTTGGGTCCTTATATTCGTATTTCACTCCAAATATTAGCGATTTTCCTCCTCCTCTTCCTCCTCCTCGGGGTTGATTTCTCAAAGAAATAAAAACTTCAGATTTATTATAAAACATTACTATTACTTGTGATAAGAAGAATGAATGAGTAAAACCGGCAATAAAACTATGAAGTAGCGAAAATTCTTCATCTAAAAAGCAATAATAAGGATATGGAGTAAAACTAATAATGAAGCAATGAAATTGTAAAATCGCTTTATCAAATAATTCAAAAATCAATCATGTCTGGAAATGTATTTTTTGAAAATCGAAATAATTTTATGACAAAATACTCCAATATTACACAAACGCACGCACACACACACACACACACACACACACACACACACACACACACACACATACGCATGCACATACACACACATATATAGTTTATCTTTTTCTGATTAATATTTCAAATGCAATCATGCATAAAACAGAAGATAAAATGTGAAAGTATCCATGAAATTCAAGTCGTTTATTACGTGAATTAAATTGGAATTTTCTGACATCAAATAGATGAGTCCATCCCGAAATGTTTCAGGAAAAGTTGTGAAATTACCAAACAAGTCATGAATGATTTATTAAGATACAAAGATAGGATTCAAATCTGTTTGTAACAGGATAAGCATGATATGATTCGTAACTATGAGGTCAAAAAAATTTCAAAAAAGTTCAACATACATACATACATACATACATACACATTCATACGTAAGTACACACTCTTGATTGTGTATATCAGATAGAGAGGTAGAGAGAGATAAAAAAAAATAAAGATATATATATATATATATATATATATATATATATATATATATATATATATATATATATATATATATATATACGACAGTTATTGTTTGAAGGTGAGTTAACATATTGAACCTACTACACTATCATATATATTGCTAAAAAAATTTCAGAGAACTTGATTTTTTTAAATAACATATTTTTAGCACCAAATGATATTTCATAGCTACTTCATTAAAATTTTTGAAAGTGCAGATGATTAAGTAAAATACCAAACTGTTTCCATATTTTTTCATCACAAAATTACTCTCATTTATTCCTAGGTGTCTGTCGTATCAGATGATGACGTCCTGATGATTTTTCCTCCAGTTTTTGGATTTTTGAATCGGTATTGCCAATTGACTAAAGGGATGCTAATGCACCCCAGGTTTCTATTTCCTGACTTTTGGTGTAACTGTTTTACGTAACCCTTCTCAAATTGTGAGTATATGATCTGTTTCGGCGGTCTGCTGTCTTCAAGTCTATTCAAGTGGTCAACCAATCTTAAATTGGAGTGGGCAAGTATATCGTACAACACCAGTAAGTTTAGATTTATCCAGGATGAATTTGTTTGGGATATACTGCCACCAGTTAACATTTAGTATTTTGCGAAAGTGACACACCATATAGATGTTAAGTCCTTGGGCACCCGCTTTGTATACCGTCCAAGTTTCTGCACTGTATAGGAGGGTTAAGAGAACTATGGTACAGTGCGCTCCTCATTTACTTTTTATAGAGAGGTCTTTGTTGAACCAGACTCGCATTTGACGTTCGTGTATCGAGTTCTTTATCTAGTCTATTTTCGTTGGCGATTGTAGAGACTAGATATTTAAAATTGTTTACTTGGGTTAGTAGTTGCTCCACTATTAGTATATCTTGGCCAATGTCATCCCGAAGGGAGGTACTACATAACCTCGGTTTTCCTGGGGTTCATTTTCAGTCCAAATGCCTTTGTACATTTCAAGAAAGGTGATTATTTCCCGTGCATCTTGATAGTCATGCACCCCGAAGGTAGTGGTGTCACCAAACATGAGCTCACATACCAGAATATTTCTGGTCTTTCTGGCAGACTTAAAATTACTGGCATTGAACAGGTTCCTCCCGGTCTACTCTGTATCCATACTCTTTGGGTGAAATCAGTGAAGGTAACAGAAAAGATCAAAGAAAGAAAAATAGAGAATAGTGTGGGGACCGGAACACAGTCCTGTTTCTTTCCATTCCCAACCTCTAATGGTTCCGAAAGTTCTTCTCTTAAACTGACTGATTTCTGAATGGCAAGGTAGGTATGAGCATGGAGAAGTGGTTCGGACGCCCTAGTTTCATAGGATATTCCATAGCACGTTCCTGTTCACAGTGTCGATGACTTTTATGATGTCGACAAATATGTAGGGGGACATATTCTGTTCAATGCATTTTTTTCTAAATTTGCTGCAAGGAGATTATGTCCGTGGTTCCACGATTTCTGTGGATCCCACATTGTGCCTCAGGTAGGAAATTCACTGCAAAGGGTCGATAGTCTGTCTCACAGTATGCGAGCGAACGCTTTTCCTAGTATGGTTAGAAGCGAGATACTGCGTTAGTTGCCGCAATGTCATCTGTCTCCTTTCTTGAAGATGGTGACTACTTGAGCGTCTAAATTTTCTAAAGCCTTATGATGGTGTAGTGTACTTCTAAAAGCTTCTTGCTTCTTCTCTTAATAACTTCTGGATACAGTCTGACGGCGCCAGTAGACTTTCGTCGCAGAGAATAGCAGTAACCTTCCTCACTTTATCCGGGTCTGGGCATTGTTACATCAAGTGTTGGGTTGGGCTTTGTTTAATGTTGTCAACTACATATTCAACTGTTGATGGTTCATTGAGTACAGTGAAAAAATGGTCCTTCTACCAGATAAGAAATTCCTGCTTCTCTTTGGTTTTTGTTTTGTTGACGAGGGCTAATGGTGGTTCTCATTGGTTCAATTTTGGCTCCCACACAGGTCTGATTCTCTGGTAAAAACCTTTGGGGTCATTAGATTCTAGAAGTATCTGGATTTCAGCCGCTTTTGTCAGTCACCATTCATTATGAGTTCTCTGCATGTCTGTCGGAGAGGTTAGAGGTATGTTCTATATCTAGTCTTAGTAGACTTAATGTGCATGTTATTCTTGGAAAGGTTTCTGTTGTTTACAAGCTCTTATAGCTCCGTGCTCTTTATGCCGAACAAGTCTTTGTGCTTCCTTACTGCCGCGCCGAGTTTCTATTTGAATACCTTGTACATGATTGATTCCAAGACGTTCTACATCTCTTCTACACAAACTGCTGGAATTTTATCAAGCCTGTTGTTTAGTGAGGCCTGCAAGTCACACTGACTCTTTTGATCTAAATCGTGTTGGACGCGAGCTTCCGGAGTGGTATCTTGTCTTTCCTCCCTCTCTACTTCGTTCGAAGTTTGCTAGTGGATTTGATCGTAACATCGTCAATACTGCAGTTGGCTCATCGGTTTCTTATTCAGAAAGTCTGACTAATCACGCAGTCATTTGATGATGTAATCGATGAGGTACCAATGTTTGGATCTTGAGTAGATCCAGAAGTTCTTGTGTATTTGCTTGTTTTAAGTTAGTATTGGTAATGACCAAATGGTGTTTTGTGCAGATAAATAGCAGCAGATTGCCCCTGGTTCTAGTTTCCCTCATTCCAGAATTACCGAGAACCTTCGAACCAATATAGTATGATTGGTCGACTTAAGCGCTAAAGTCCCCAAGAAGGACGATTTTGTCGGCATTCGGGATAGCATGAAGTATCTGGTCCAGCTGGTCGTTGAAAAATTGGGGGAGGAGCTATTGATTATTGTCAGGCAAAAACAATGAGAAGAGTGCGATATCTACTGTCTGCGAATGGAAACCTCAGCGTGATAGGTCTGTTACTTATAGGATTGGGATCATCCGACATTTTCTGATTGCAAAAGCCAAACCAAATTCACTTGTCTGTTGAAGTTTTCTCGTCTCTTCTTCAATGCCACCACTTTCAGCGAATCTAATCTCACTTGAAGCTGCAATGTCAAAGTTGTATTTTTAGAGCTCCTTAGAAATAATGGCGCTCCTTCTTTCGAGTCAGTTTGAGTTGGGTTTGTCCGGAATTGTTATAATATTCCATATTGAGGTGGTACGTTTGTTAGGCCTTTTTATCCTGGGTGACGTCCTGCTAGTATGAGTATTTTCTTTGTTGGAGTACATGTTTCGGTTCTTGTAAGGTTTTTTAGGATGCACAAGCGTTTGCCAGTTGCTTGTGTGCCCTTCTTTTCCTTTGAGAAGGTGCTGAGCTGGCAAGGACGATCCAAGACAAAAGCAGCATCTCAGTGGTTACAGTGACCGGTCAGTAGTACATGAAGGTGTGTACATCCACCCACACGGATTGTCACACGTCTGGCTCTTTTTCCAGGGTTTGTCCTCTTATAATAGTTCTATTTGACTCATAGATAGAACCCTAACAGGTTCTACTACTCTGGTTGTGAGTAGACCTGGGAGTAATGGCAATGAAGGAGCATTCCACACTCCCCTAAGCTCTATGATTGGAGCCTCACCATCAAATACAGTTTAATTTCATAGCCAGGGCAATGGTCACATTAATGAAAAGGGTATTTTCTGATGATTATCCTAGGTATTCATTCAATGAATTTATTCTTAGAACTTCCCATCATGTAGTGAATACAAGTTTAATGTCACTCACTCAGCGACCGTATTTTTTTTTATTTTTTTAATAGCTTACCATCTAAGTTTACAGCAATGTCTGCATGCATGAGAGAGAAGATATATATATATATATATATATATATATATATATGTGTGTGTGTGTGTGTGTGTGTGTGTGTGTGTGTGTGTGTGTGTGCATCTCAGTGAATTTATTTCATAGATCTGTGTTCCTATTAATATAAGGTAGGTTGTTACAAGTGAATCTGATCATTACTGGATGTTCTACAATTATGATCTTGTGCCAGACTAGGATAATCTTTAGTAGATATTTGCATGAATAAGGTTCATATTTTCATATTTATATTCGCAGGTCATAAATCAAGCATTGATCAAAGACTTTTCGGAAGTGAAAACGCCGAATATAACAAAAAGTTTGGGAAAAAAACCATTAAAATCTAAGAATAGGAAATTGAATGGGAAACCTCCACCAAAATAGGATTTGGAAAGAAAACTAAAAACGAATCGAGTAAAAGTTATAGCAAGGAGAGATCGATAAAATGAACATAGATATAAAAAAAATGTATAAAAATCGATCGATAACAAGAAATTAAAAAAAATTCTAATGCAGTTTTCAAATCAAATATAATGAAGCACGTCTTGTTCGAACTCAATAGTAATCCCTGCTTTTATGATTTATTGATTTTGATGAATGACGTAAGCATGCACATATATTACGAAATACAAAGATTATAACAGAAGCTGGTAACGAATTAATCAGACTGTACATTAACCTTATATGGTGCTTACGAGGATTTCTATTTCCTTATAATTATTCAGTTACATTTAGAAATACTAGCGTCCCTACATATACAACGGGCTGTCTCTCTTTCTCTCTCTCTCTCTCTCTCTCTCTCTCTCTCTCTCTCTCTCTCTCTCTCTCTCACACACACTCACACACACATACACACACACAGAGATCAAAACATATATGAACACTGAGAGTATTTGAGAGATTAAGCCACTTGTATACAGAGAAAAAAACATGGATTTCGATTTTTAAAAATACATTTTCAAGCATGACTATTACATTAGTTTTTTATTTATTATTAAATGAAGCGCCTTTACTCTTTTATTGTTTTATCATTATTTTTACTTTATATCATTATTTTTTAAATCAAGCATTTTCATTATTTTATGGTTTTATGACAAGTTTTACTCTTTCATTCTTTTACCCAGTCGACTGGGGCTGTAGAATACACCGACTACACCTTTGCAGAGAGGTAACCACCCTCCAACGAATGTCCTGGATTGCTCAGTCGACTGGGGCTGTAGAATACACCGACTACACCTTTGCAGAGGGGTAACCTCCCTCCAACGAATGTCCTGGATTGCTCAGTCGACTGGGGCTGTAGAATACACCGACTACACCTTTGCAGAGGGGTAACCACCCTCCAACGAATGTCCTGGATTGCTCAGTCGGCTGGGGCAGTAGAATACACCGACTACACCTTTGCAGAGGGGTAACCACCCTCCAACGAATGTCCTGGATTACCCAGTCGACTGGGGCTGTAGAATACACCGACTACACCTTTGCAGAGGGGGAACCACCCTCCAACGAATGTCCTGGATTGCTCAGTCGGTTGGGGCAGTAGAATACACCAACTACACCTTTGCAGAGGGGTAACCACCCTCCAACGAATGTCCTGGATTGCTCAGTCGGCTGGGGCAGTAGAATACACCGACTGCATTTCTGCAGAGGGATAAAACTCCCCATAACGAGCTTCCTGGATATGACACAAAACAATCTTATGGTGAAGTTCCAATAATGCTGGATCGCTCTCTGGCCCGAAGTGGTAGCACCTGATAGGGTCCTATCTATAGATCGAACTGAACTGATTAAAATAGAACGGTTTTGACATTTACACTGTATACTTATGCAAAACTGAATTGTTTGAAATAGAACAGTTTTTGACATTGAAACTGAACTTACGCTAAACTGAATTGTTTGAAATAAAACTGTTTTGACATTTAACTGTGTGTAAACAAAAACTATACTTATGCTAAACTGAATTGTTTGAATTAGAACTATTTGACTGAACTGAATGGCTTGAAAAAGTAATATTTTTGACTATGTAACTGTGTATTTATGTTAAACTGAATTGCTTGAAATAGAACTGTTCCTTAGTATAAAAATCGATTTGGCATTAAATAACCTACAAAGATTGACATGTCATAAAACCCAAACAAACAAACAAACAAACAATCATTCATTCTTTTTATCACAAATAATAGTTCTAGTATCAGTATTATCTTACACCTGACTGCGTTTGTGATGTAATGGCTTTATCGTAGCTTATAGACTAAACTAGCCGAGTTCAGATCGCAGACGCGGCTGTGTTACCTCACACAAATGATTTTGCAAAACGCATAGACCCTTCTTTTACTTCCCCTCCCCAAGAACTATAGGTAAATAATGGGCCGACTGTGCTCTTTAGCTTTTGTAAGGCAACCCGTCAAGTGGTAAATGATTTTATCACTATGTCAACCCGTCTGAGTTATTTTATATCAAGACGTTTGGGAATTACGTTCATTTATATTTTGTGTCGTTTTTTAAGTGTTATTTTGCACAAGCTTATATGATATCAAGTATTCCTAATCTGTATCTGATACAAATAATTTATAACAGATTTATCTAACCTACATACGGAATCTTAACAGGTACAACGTGTTAAAGTCGACCTGGGAGTAATAGTAATGAAGACGTAATCCACAGATATACAGAACAGATGCAGTTTACTATCATACTCATGGCACCTCTTTTGATGATACTATCAGCCTCTGAATTCAAAACCTGAGAGAGGTATTTTTCAGTGGATCTGTGGCACTCTGTTGCTCCATTCTGAACTTATCAACACACATCTAAAAAGAATGTTTGGTTCTACACAAGCCTTCACCACTATAAACAAATCCCCTACGTAAGCAGTTCTGGTGGATAACATCAACAAATAAACTGTTGAACAATTAAATATGATCTTCTTCGAAGCGTAGCGTCGAGTAGATTTTATCACTTGTTTCTACACGACATTGTATTGTTGCTTTAAACAAACAACATGAAATCAGAATTAAAGGTATAAATTTTAACAAACCTCTATTCACTGTAGTATGCGTCATCTAAAAATTTCAAATAGCAATTTAATTACCAATAATTATTAAAGGGATGTCGATGAAAGCAAATTCCTGAAGTACAGGGCGCAATTTCAAGTCTAGTTGAAAGTTATATCTTTATTTCCGATATCGTGCCGTTTTCTCCATCGAGGGCTGTGTTTAAAAACAGGAAATACAAAGACGAATTTTAAAATGGTAATCATATCAAATACCTTATACTTGTATTTCTGTGAATAGATATGAACTCTTTATTATTTCACAAACTGATATAAGCGTTACACAGCTGTGTTCGTTTATAAATCAAAAATTCTCACCCCCCTCTCTCTCTATCTATCTATCTATCTAGCTAGCTAGCTAGCTACACACACACTCTCTCTCTCTCTCTCTCTCTCTCTCTCTTCTTCACTCATTCAATCTGTATGCATCTATTTGAGTCTTTTTATCTATCCTTATCTCTGTTTCTATTTATAAACACACACTATATATGTGTGAGGTCGATCAGTAAATACGTTGCCAAATAAGAAAACTTTATTTTACGCGATAAATATTTTTGCTGGCTTGCTTAGCATAATGCTTATCGTCACAGGAAATGGAATCGGTTATCCGACTTCAAATCCTGGATGAGGTTGTCGGTGTTTAACTTCGCCCTAATACTCTTAAGAAAGGCATTAATCAATCTATTCTCCCTCCAGCTATGGGTAGACTAGGTTCTTAAGCCTTGATAAGGGAACTGTTGTATATCCATAATACAATTATACGTATACATATACAAATATATGCGGAAACAATCAACCGATAATATACGAACTTCAATGAACGAACGAATACACTTCTTTATAAAAATATAATCTCTCACACTTTATTCTCGAAAGGGTTGATGTTTCTTATGTGTGAGAGATGAGCTGGAGACAGGGACAGACTGCTATATTGACCCAAGTTCTTCTGACCATAGCAGCACTTCTTTCACCTCATCCTGGCTGGGGTTGATCAACCGTTGGTCACTGAGGCCCCAAAGCCCTCTGTCTGCCGCTGGCTCTCACTTCGGCATCTTGCCTCCAACTTACTCGAACCGTCTGTGCACCTGGTTATATTATTGTTTAACACCCACCTGCTTCCGCTGTTCTTCCGCTTATTTCCACAGGTGCATTGACGGCTCGGTCGAGGGTCAATATATAATAGAACCAGTCACAACTCTGAAATCAAACCAACAAAAAAAAGAAAATGATCTTGTGTCGCATACTGTTCATGATGGACTAATATCTATTTTTCCTCATAATCTTTATCTATGTCACTGTACTTATCGAAACACGTTAATAAGACACTATTAAAACACAAGAATGTTGCGAGCAATATTGAACAAGTCCTGGCGACAACACCCCACAAGACACCAACTATACGGTCACTTGCCTCCCATCACGAAAACTATACGTTAGACGAACCAGACACGCAGGACACCGCTGGAGAAGCAAGGACGAACTCATCAGTGATGTACTCCTATGGACCCTCGCATATGGCCAAGCAAAAGCAGGACGACCAGGTCGAACATACATAGAGCAGCTATGTGAGGATACGGGATGTAACCCTGAAGACCTGCCAAAAGCGATGAATGATCGGGAGAAGTGGCGAGAGATGGTCAGGGATATCTGTGCTGGCGGCACTACATGATGATGATGATGATTAAAACACAATGAACACAATATAGAACAGGGGTGGGCAAACTTTTTCCTATGAAGGCCGCACTTTTATAATTAGAAGAATTAAAACTTGATTCAAGTGTAAGTGTTTATTTTTTTTTTTATTTTAGAAGCTATATCGGGCTGTACAGAACAGTTTGCCCCCCACCTGATATAGATAGAAATTTCTGATCAAAATTCACTCAAAAATTTTGTCAGGCAACGAACTTTTCTCTCAATATATCTAATCTCAAGAATTTATTTATAACAACATCAGTCTTTTCTCATTTCTCTAAATCTATCTATCTGTCAGTTCATATACATCCATATATCTGCATATATCAATTATCAATTTATTTGTTCAGTTCAATCTGTCGATCAATTTTTATCTATTATTACTAACAGATTAATGACGAAAACAGCAGCGTTAATAATGTGTGAAACAAATAATATGTGTATATAAGGTATAAAAGTTATAAAAGTCAATAATGTGATAAAAATGTGTAGTAGGGACGTTTTAAAACTCTTCTTAATTTGAAAGTCCCTCGTAAATTACTCAATATCTTTATTTGTTTTTAAAGAGGAATTAGCTGTTTTTATTTCTTTTCCAATCATCATTCACTTTGTTTTCCAAAAGTTCTTATCCAATTGCTCTCTGTTCCATTCAATTCCGTAATGGCGCTCCCTCTAACTAATTGCAATCAAGTAATGGACGAACTGTCATTAGATTTACAATATCGTGCACTGCCCAAACTCTGCCTGCAAGCATCCGGTTTATTTTGGGTTTTCTTTTTTGAAAAGCCAAATAAGAATCGAATTTAGTTGCGATTCTTTAAGGTGGTTCAAAAATCACCAGTTTAAAAAGAAATTTGCTACTTACTTAAAATCATCTGTATTGTCTATAATGAACGAATATATATATATGTGTGTGTGTGTGTGTGTGTGTGTGTGTGTGTGTGTGTGTGTGTGTGTGTGTAATGCACCTCCTTGTACGCAAAGAAGATCTGAAGAAAAACCTTTTAATTTGATAGTATTTGAATTTATCAGACAAGGCTTTGTCACAATGATACTCTTTTTCATCTTCATTTCAGTTCCTTTTAATCGCAACTCATTCTCCTCCTAAAATTATCATTTTTGGTTTTCCCTCTGATATTCGCCGGTTTAGATGTCGTGGATATGGCCTTTAAAACAATGGAAGAGGTGACATATAAGTCAGAGGTCAAGTAATGTTTTTTTAGTGTGACATTTGAGAGCGATATGGGAATCGGAGGATTTGATACGGGGTGAGAGAGATAGAATTTGGGATTTAGATTAATTCTTATTGGTGAAATTGAGATATAGAAGAGAATATAAAAGAGAACTGACGTATTTGAGAGATTTGGGGTTTAAAAGCATTTTTAGCCCGTCAGACCTGACATGGCTATTCTTCTATACTCTCAAATGGGCGTACCAAAATAGAAATAGCACTAAGAAATTTTGGTTTAGCTACTGAAGAAACGTGGAAATAATTGTGGGAAATTATAAAAATACAAATATGAGCTTCTTTTTTTTTTCCAGCGGGAATAAAGTGACTAGTAATCGAAAATTTAACAATACTAAAGAGTTCTCGGCTTTTATAGGAATTTTCTCAACTTGTAGAAGAGTCACAAATTCTAAACGAAATTTGCTATTTAATACATATCAACTGCTTGGCGGGAAGTTGGACAAATCCAAACTACATTTCAACTTTGTAATCAATATTGTAAGAAAACAGCTTGGTTTATTCGTTCAATGGCATATCAACTCATTATGGGTTATTTAATGCAGAGATTTGATTTATTCCTAAAAGTTTGATCGGAATCATGATATTTTCAATATTCTATAACATTGATTTAAATTGCACAAGATTATTTGTTCATATTTAATTGATAATTTGTCTATAAACATTTATTTTCACGCAGCTTTATGATACAAGTATAAAATATACAGTTTCAAGCATTCCTATTTTATAGAAATAATTTTCTAATTCTAATTTTGGTTTAACCCATAAATGGGACTTATTTTTAAGTTAATTGCCAATCACAAACAAAAATAAGGAACATTTTTGCCAAGTAAGCAAAATAGATTGAGTTTTAGTTCTATTGGACACACTACTTCATACTTGCATCTTTATTTTCATTTTTTTCTTGACATATTCCTTCCTGTTTGGCTTACACACAAATAAACTTATTACGTTATAAGAAGTGTCTCTTGGAGTTTTTCTTAAACGGAACTTAATATTCCAGTTGAATGAGAATTATGAGTTATAAATAATATTAATACATGGTCTGGCACAATGATCGCTCAGGCTTGGAACGTAAAAAAATAAAGCCGTAATATAGCAAAACAGTTATTGTCGAACCGAATTTAAATCCACGACTTGGCTGTTTGCATTTTACATAGCGCTAATGCCCTCAGGAAAGGTATGATTCCGACTTTTCTTCCCCTAGCGATAAGTAAAAAATAAGACAGACTAGGCTCTTTAACCTTGGAATAGCAACCAGTCTAGGAGATGGAAAACTCGAATGGCAAACCAGCTGTACTCTGCTTGAAAATTAACCTTTTATCGTATCCCGTTCGTAGTGGAGAGGTGAGGTAAATACATAAAAGAAAAATAAACATATATACTAATCAAAATTTAATTTTACTATTAGAAAAATATTAATCATTTTGTGTTATAATTTTCATCACTTTCTATTAAAAGTTAAATCACCCAAATGCTTGTTCTCACGGACTATAAACACCTGAAGCCTTGCCTCATAGTTCTGTAGCACTCGCCTTGTAATTACCTCTAGTATTGCTATTCGTCAGTTGTCTTCGATCAACGTTTAAACATTTAAAACTTCGTGCACCTATAGGTGAAGTAATCACTAGAGGATATATCTGGTGAGTGTACCAGCCAGGTTAGACACAATTCTTTCAAATAAGTTTCTACCACAAACGTACGATGTTCTCCATTCCATGCCATAATGGTAACTGAAATTGCATGGCTATTACTGCAGCACACTGCTACTTGCGCAGTAATTTTAAATTCTGATGATCATTCAGCTAGATCCTGTATATTCCGCACTTTTTTCGAAAGTAAATAATGGCTACCCGCGAGAAATTAAAGTTGAAATATTATGCTCCAAGTGGAAGTGTCCTTGCTTTGAAAATAAGTAATTGAAATTTTGGAATTCGTTTGGGTTCAAAATACCACCAAGTGACAGCATTTGAAAAATACGTAACTATCTTAGCCTCAAAATCGGCTTCAAATTTTAAATATCGAAATTGAATATCAACTCAAGAGCGATTTTTAAGAGCCATTTATTAACTATGGTTTAGTTCAATATAAAGCCAGATTTATGGGACACCCAGTAACAAGAGAATTCACTAACAATGGTTATTCTGGTTCAGTAACCATTATACTCTCTGAAACACCCATGATCGATTATTAACCATGAAACACACTTTTAAAAGTCGACATTTTATCTGAATACTAATTGCTGGCTCGTAACTGATATCTCTCTACAAATGAACACAAATAGCGTATTTACATAGGTACTCACATGAATCTCAGAACTTAAATTACTTTGACTGCAGTCATTTCTTTCTTTTCCGATACTAGTTGCGATATTTACACGATGCAGAATTCTGTGTGACGACATAAATGTATAATTTTGGAGAGTAATGTACCATGAGCGTCTGCGTTTAGACATGTTGTTGCTGTTAGCACAAAGGCATATACATAAAAAAAACAATGTGTTTAATGACATGTAAATCACCAGGAGGAATATCGTTTACTTTTGTTTTATTTTTCAAATGACATATATCCGATAAACAATGTATTTTCTCACTTATAACAACAACAACAACCCTAGTTTTCTAGACTTTAATCATTCCGGACACATAAAAAGGTTGACCAATGAGCCATGTTTGTTATTATTGCATAGTTGACATAGCAACTATAAGAAATTAGCATTCAAATCTTGCAGGAATAAAAAGGTGTTGGCATACAATATCACACACACACACACACACACACACACACACACACACATATATATATACATATATATATATATATATATATATGTGTGTGTGTGTGTGTGTGTGTGTGTGTGTGTGTGTGTGTGTGTGTGTGTGTGTGTGTGCAGCGGAAAAGTGCATAAATGATTAAATGAAACAAAATTCTAAAAATTCAGTAAATTTTATTTCTTTAACTTGAGTGAAAAGTTTGTTGATAACCAATTAAATCGACTTTTCTTTAATGAAAAAGTAATATGCCCTTATATGGTATCAACGAGAAAAGGTCAATAGCAGTTTTCATTGTTTTAAATCCAAATAATATATTTTATGTGTATAAAAATATTTGTGTGAATACGTTCATGTATAAGTTTAATGCAGCCGAATGATCATCAGCTGTAGGAATTTTTTATCCAAAATCTTTGATTTCCATATTTAATCCCATTTTATCTGTGAATATTCAACAATGGTGTACTTTCGAAAAAATAAATTAGCCAAAATTTTTCTGTATAAATGTTTAAATATCGTGTACGATCAGAAAAATAACGAAAGAAAAGAGGGGAAAAAAGAAAGAAAGAAAGAAAGAAAGAAAGAAAGAAAGAAAGAAAGAAAAGGTCAACTAATCACTAAAAGTGATCGGATCAAAGCCTGATTAAAAATTTAAAAAAGGTATTGTTATATGTATAAAGTAAAGTAAAGTTGGCAACCGTAATCGAGGGTGACCAGAAGGCTCCCTTTTCGATAGCTACTATACCGTGGTATAGGGGAGAGCGCTACTCCTTTCCTTGGATTGCTCCACTTTACCCTCGATCCGTACCTTATATTGCTAAGTGTTAAGCAAGGAGGTATCCAGTACCATTTTAAAAGTCTTTGGTATGAGTTGACCTGGGATTAAATCCAGGTCTCCCGAACCATTGGCGAACATTTTACCCACAAGTCCAATGAGTTATATGTATACTAAGTTAAAACTTAAGAAAATTCAAAGTGTATGTATAAAGCTTTTTTCTTCTTTTAAGGAAAACTCACATTATCAATAACCCACACGTATACACCGGATATGTATGACCCTAAGACAATTGTTATTCTATCCCGGCTTGTCACTCGATAACATTCTTTAGATGGAGAGAGTATCTCACATAAGCGTATGGCATTGAAAACCATGTGATTCTGCATGGTGGATGTGAAGTACAGCTGATCTACAATCATCTCTTACTCCAGTTCCATTAATGCCAATTAAGAAATGTCTGTTACCACCTTCTATCACGAGTTGTCTGCTCTTGTCCAACACATTCCAAACAACAACGTTCTAATAATCAGTGGAGACATGAATACACAAATAAGCAAAAAGAGAATTAATAAATTCTACTTACACAACTGGCCAAACAAATTTTCACTTAATAACAGTCTTGCATGAGCACTAAATTCCAAAAAAAAAGAGGAAAACTATGGACCTACACTTGCCCAAAATAACGCAAAGCACAGCTAGATTATATGTCTACAAACTAAAACTGGATAAACAGTACCTTGAACAGTGAGCCGAACCCTTATTTTGAAGGAGTATATTCTGATCACAGAAACCTCTTGGCTAAGATTCGCTTGAGTCTTCGCAAAAAATAAGAAAAAATTAGATAAACATTTATAGTGTGACTAGTCTTCTCTTGCCAATAGTGATATAAGAAAGCTACATATGGTAACTGTAAGAAACAAGTTAGATGTTATTTGGGAGAAATACTCAATATAAGAAATTTAACAAACATCAAAGCGCAGAAAATTAAGAAAGCTCTAAGAGAACAAACATATCATTCAAGACCAAATCAATATAATCATAAATTCGGTAGACGATAGACAATCTTGATTAGCATGGTAAACAGTAAATGCGGAAGGAAAATCCTCTCAACAGCAAAGCTAGAAGCTGGCAGCCAAGAAGAAACACTTCAGAGGTGGAAAGAACACTTCAACAATCTGCTTGAAACCACTTTTGCATTTTTCTAGATGATTAATAACCACGAGCCATCAAACTATGTCAGTTTATTGAGGAAGAACTTGCCGCTGTATTGAAAAAATTAAAAGCCGAAAAGCTACTAGTCTCAACAAAATACCTCCTGGTGTATAGAAGACTAGGATATTTGACAACATGCTTCGGTTATGCAATGCTGTCGGTAAATAAAGCACAACAGAGAAACTGACAAAAGTTTTCATCTGCGCCTTCCTCAAGAAAGGTGAACTCGGAATCACTATCAACTACAGACATATTAAGCCTTAAAGTTGAAGCTGCAAAAGTTTATAAGGCCCTGATTCTCAACCGCATCCAACCTGAAATCAAGAGAATTTTGAGGAAAAATCCAAACGGATTTTGGAGAAATCGATACATAATTTTACAGATTCTGATTATTCGTCAAACCATCGAAGGAGTACGTGCAAAAAGTGTCGAGGCAACATTATTCTTCGTAGATTTATCCTCGATATTTTATCCCATAGACAGAGGGAAGATGTACCAAACACTTCAAGCATATCATATCTTCAAAGAAACTCTGACCGCTATAATGACGCTCTACGAAAACATGAGAGCGAAAGTTCTCACAACTGATAGCGACACGGACATTTTTTTAACAGTGTCGCTGGAGTTTTACAAGGGGATGCATTAGCACCTTAGATCTTCATAATCTGCCTAGATTATGTACTTCGAACGTCAATAGATTTAATGAAAGAAAATGGTTATACACTAAAAAAGAAAAGACGTAGACAATATCCCTGACACCGCAGATGATCTTAGCCCTTTCTTACAAATGCACCTGCCCAAGCCGAATCCATACTCCATAGCCCAAAGAAAGTTGCAGGAAGTATTTGTCTCTACATGAACGCAAATAAAACACAATTCATGTGTTTTAAACGAGAAGTAGCCATTGTCACGTGGTCTATCACTGAGAATGGGATAATGAGACATATAGTAGTCCTAACGAATCACGTGACAGGGGGAGAAGATAAAAGCTAAATGATTGGCTAGAATACCAAAGTGGAAATAGCCCCTTTTTCCGTCAGCGGAAATAGGGGTAAAGAATATCAGTTTTGAAGATGAGGTCGCCGTGAGAGGACGCGGGATCTCGTGCCAAACTCCGGGCGAAGCACTAGAACCGGGATTTGCAAGACAGTAGTTGAAGTGATAAGATATTGAAACTACCGCCGAAATCACCGGGTGGGGAAGACGGAAAGTGTCTTTGAGAAGAGGAACCCATACCTTCAAGCCAGAGCTATATATAATATAAAGTCCGTCAGCCCGTAAAAGAAAATACTTTCCGAAGGAACCCGTCGAAAACATAAGTAAACATTAAAACTGTTTCTCCCTACACTCTTCTTAAGCATTGCAATTACTCTCTCTCTCTCTCTCTCTCTCTCTCTCTCTCTCAATTTAAAGAAAGACTAAAGAAGAGGAAAAAAGGAAGAAAGACATTTACAATTATGTATTATCCGCTGATAATATAGCCGACACGTTGAATATGGGTGTCCGCGAGTGTATTAAAAAGATTGTTATATTTTAATGTTCCCACGTGTTGAAGTTTGTTCATTGTGTCGTCTATTATCAAGTTGCTTATTTCATGTTCCTTTTTCAGCTTCTTTTGCCTCATGTTATTCTCGCCTAAATTGTCCAATTCTTTCCTTTAAAAATATTATACGGGAAACCGGAGTTGTCGACTACTATAGTTAATATTATTATATCAAAACCTAGAGGTCCATATCTTCCATTGTTCTAGGGGAAGGAAGAGCTAGTGGCCTGGTGGGTATGTGTGTTAGCGTGAAGTTTGGAAGCCCCTTGCCAGCGGCGGTCAGTCTAGCCCTAAATTAACCCCCACATAATATGCCAGTTCCTATATGCCCGAGAAAGGACTCTGAACAAGGACTTATTCTACGAGGGATCAAGTGCCAGACCGCCCCGTCTTCACACGTGCGAAAAATAAATTCCCGTCTTGGGATTTTAAATAATTTTGCCGTCACACCATCTCCATCTCGAAGTGGTAGGCATCTGAAATTAGTCGACCAGTTTACATGCGAGTTCAATTCAACTGAAAGTGATATCAACATGTTATCGGTCATATGAAAATTTGTTTTCTCCCATAAAATAAAACGGGAATTCTTCCAAGTTGTGGCTGTGTCAGTATTAAAATTTGGACGCATTACATTAAACGTTTAAAACATTTAAAGATAAAAAACGAGATGGAACTATCGAAAAATGTTACGTGCTGTTTTTAACAAATCCTGGAGGCAACACCTCACAAAACTGTAACTGTACGGGCACTTACTTCTCATCTCACAAACTATCCAAGTAAGAAGACATGCTGAGCACTGCTGGAGAAACAAAGACGAACTCATAAGTATCCTTCTTCTATGGAACTCCACACATGGACGCGATAGTGTTGGCCGAGCAACAATGTGCGGACTCTAAATGTAGTTTGGAGGATCTACCGGGAGAGAAGGACGATAGAGATGGTTAGTTGGATGTCTGGATTTTATAGCAAATCAATTTTGTCGGATATTCAATGCCAAATCCATTTTTATACAAATAATCGGTTCTGTTTCAAATAATTCAGTTTAGCATGAGTACACAAAAACATTTCTGTTTCAAGCTATTGAGTTGAATCAAACAGTTCTAATTCAACTAATTCAGTTTAGTGTAAGAATAAATTTTGTTTACATACAGTTAAATGTCAAAACAGTTCCATTTCAAACAAATCAATTTAGCATACAAAAACCGTCCCATTTTAAACAATTCAGTTTAGCATTCAAAGAGATAAACATCTAAAAGGGTAAGTTTGCCCACAGTTAAATAGTTTCAGTACAATTTCAATACAATAGTATTGTAGTTATTTAATAAATTTTCCAGGTTAAGGCTAGCAACTATGCGGTCTGTGTCACTATCCATACTTTCTATACAATATGTTCTTCGTTGAGGTTTTGTCGATCCCTGATCATTGCACTGTTTGATTCTTATAGGCGACTTTGTTCTTGAGGACATTTTGAATGTACTTCCTGGTCTTTCATTGTTCACTTTGGTGTTCATCTGTATTTTTCTAGCTTGGCTAATGGGAGCTTGTGATTTTTGTTTAAGTTGTTCAAATTTTATGGGAAACACATTTTTTAGTCTATCTTTAATGCTTTTTGGTGGACGGATTGGTGACTTATGTAACGGCGGTTTTGTTGGAGATTTTGCACTTTTAGGAGTAGTTCATGTTGGAGTGGTAGATCCTTCATGTGTTTTTGTTTGGACAAGAACATTGGACCTCTCTCCATTCCCAACCCGTTGCTGAGCTAGTGTTTGGTAAAATACGGCCGAGGGTAGTTTTTTCGGGTGCTCCTGAAACTTTGGCCTATCATTCGTTTTCAACTGGATCAATTTCTCAACGAGTGCTCTATATTTGTTGTCTTCATTAGTTATATCCACCCTCCGTGCAACGGAAGCGTAGCTGTTTTCTCCCATGTAGGTTCGTACAATTTTCCTTACTTCCTCTTATGTTTCACCTCAAATATTTCCTTTTCTTTTTTGTAAACATCGCAAGATCCTGCATAAGCCAGATGTTCTTGTCGGCAGTTTGCACATCTATTCTGCTTCAAGCAATCTTCCTTCAAATGATCCGGGTCCTTTTCACCGCATTCGTGTGTCGTCCTCTACAGGCTTCCCAGTGGTGTCCAAATTTTTGGCATTTGATGCACCTCAAAGGTGCTTGGACATACCGCTAAGCTCTCTTGGGAGTGTGGAGCTGACTAAATGTCAGGATGTACGTGTTGGTCTGGATTCGTTCTTTGCCTTTTCTAATGGAGATCCTTCTTATATTTGTAACTCCCTGTTTTCCCAGGGCTGATGCTATCTCCTCTTCTGTAACTAATGCCGACTCCCTACTCCTGATAACTCCTTAGGAAGTACTGAGTATCTCATGCGAGCAGGCTCTGCATTTCGTCGTATGAAAAGTTTTCATTTTTAATATGCTTTCTGCCTGCTTCCGGCTGTCCACCTCGACTAGCAAATTTCCGTTTCTGGTTTTCTTAACTATTTTCGGAGTAGCCCTTGTAGAAATAACTTTCCTATGAAGAAAGGCGAGAATTTGGCGAGACAGACCGCCTCCAAAGATTCAATAACAATGAATATGTGGAAGTCTACTGCCTCACTCTCTGAGTCTGATTCTGACAGGTTTCACTTTGTTTTTGATTTGAAGACGTCATAGATACGGTATATTTTTCGCTGGTCCTATGCTCCCCCACCCACCACGGAGTCAAACTTGTATTAAGAATGTACTAAGGGGAAACCCTTGGATACACGACCAGTATACTCAAGCTGAGGGTAGGTTTTCGAGCCAATTTTAGCTTCTCAGCACTGGTCAAATTCCAATTCTCTTAACGCAATTGACCCTCAGCCACTGCCTTCTAGTACCTAAAAAATAAGGGTTGTGAACTTGCAGCGAGTGCAGATCAAAAAGTACGGTTAGAATAAACATAGAGGTGCTAGAGCTTGACATGACCAGCCGATTGATTGGATCAGGCCAATCCACCTGCCTGTCAGACCAAAAAAAGGGCCAAAGTCGTGTGTTCCAAGTCATTAACCACTCTGTCGCTGGATAAATGACTGGTCAACCACTATGATCCCGTCCTAGCGCCTTACGGGTCCCCACCCACGGCCAACAGGTGGTCCCAGGGGGGGGGTCTTAGCCCTCTGCAGAGGTGCATTCGGCGTATTCTACAGCCCCAGTTGACAGGGCGGAGAGGGATGATCAATCGGCTGGTCATGTCAAGCTCTAGCATCTATCTGTGCCGAACGTATTCTTCAAATTCCTCTGCTGACAAAGTACTACTCAACCCTATTTTATCACAGAGCAAAGGCATTGGCTGAGAGTCAAAATACGCTGAGATAGCCATATCTGAAACCATTTAACTGTGTGCAAATAAAAGATTAATATTAAATTAAATAACTACGGTTAGATGGTAATACTTGAAACTATGTAACTGTGCAAACAAATGAGGTCTGGATCGTTTAGAAATAATGTCACCTATAAACTGTTTGTCTATGTGGCATTAAATAACATTCAAGTATTGACACGATATTAAACCAACTGAAGAAACAAACATGATAATTGTAATGGTAGAACTACATGAAACTTAGTTGTCTAAATTTCTGAGACGAAGTTTGATGATTTTTATCATTAAGGGTTCTCGGACTGTTGTCTTCATCTTTATTGTTATTTCCACCGCGTTTCGGCTGATATATCCTCCGGCCTTCTTCAGGTGTTTGTCGAACATGAAACTTTAAGTCACAAAATTTGATTTGAATTGCAAACTTTTTAATTCATCGACTTTTTGGTTTGAATCAGTTTCGAAGCTTTGAGAACTTCTTTGTTTTGAACTTCTTTGTTTAGAAATTTACGTAACAGATTATTGCAATATATATATATATATATATATATATATACTTTAAGAAAAACAACGAAACCGGTCACATAGGATTATAAATTTATTTCAATCCTGTTACGCATTTTTGAAATTTTTTTTATCCAAAATGATCTGAAGAAGTCCTGTTACTTTTTTCGTGTATTTGGAAATGCGTAACAGGATTGAAATAAATTTATAATCCTATGTGACCGGTTTCGTTGTTTTTCTTAAAGAATTTATTGCTCTGTATTATTGGTACATTGAGCTCTTTACCAGGAAAATTTTAAATATTCATGCTTGAATACCTTCTTGTCCTGATGGAATTACTCCCAACTCCGGTTTAACTGGACCAAATATATATATATATATATATATATATATATATATATATATATATATATATATATATATATATATATATATAAACTAAAGGTATTCGTGGAAATATACATGGATAGTAATTCCAAAAATGTAAACTATAAGAACATACTGGGATAAAGCATTGCTGGTTTTTATTTCTTTCTTTTTTTAAATTAATTTGGTGTATTAATAACAAGAAAAATAGATAGAATAAAACCATACACAAGCAAAACAGCGACAAAATGATTAAAAAAGTGAACTTTTGGTTTTGTGAAATTACTACCTAACTTTCTTAAGTAAATATATTCATCTTAACTTCGCGAAAAAAAAAATCAGTCAATTATCTTAAGTGTGTAGTTCGATTTACAATAAGGTTAACATTACCGATTTGCGAATTGATCGAATTTTATAGCGACAATATCGCAACTGAAAATAATAAAAAGACAATCGTTTTTTTTTTGTTTTGTTTTTTAAAAAAATGGTTATTCCTTTTTCTAAAAACTTATTTTCTATTTCTATTAGCAAAAAGGAAAATATACAAATTAGCGAATCCAAGGAAAAAAATTCTTACTTTTGTCAAGTTATATAGCAGTCTACTCAGAAACTTGCTTGGGGCAGTTGTTTTGGTGGCACTGTTTTAACACGGATTCAAACAAACAAACAAAACAGAGTGTTTTTATTCATTCCCAATACACAGAAAATCAATTGATTTCCTTTAAAAAAAAAAAAAAAAGCTTAATTTTTTAACAAAAGGTGGCTCCCCGAAATTTTAATTTTTTTCATCCGTATTTTTGCATTTATTAACCAATCATCACCTTCGTTTGAGACGCCTTATTCTTTTATTCTTTTATTTTTTTCAAGTTTTTGAGATAGCCGACGATATTATTTGAATTGCCTCGCAAGACATGAAAGATCAAAGCCCAAAATAATTCAAGAAATATTTTCAATCCAAAACTATTAAAAACACAATTTAACCAATTAGAATCATAAAGAGATTAATCCACTTTTAAATTTAATTCGGAGCCTATTTAAATGTTATGAATAAAGTTACGAAATAGATAATAAACCTCGGTAGCAATCAAGATATGTTTCTATTCTACTCAATTTTCGTATTTATTTCTTTGAGTGAAAATTGAATACTCTGTTTCTTCAAGAATGTATTTAATTTCAATATCGCTCGCTTATATTCTTTTTATTAACTTCTTAGATGTGTTCTAATATATCATTCCCATATCATCATCAAGTTGTGCTTATTGTACGGAGCTACCTGACTCTCTTACCACCCGTCCCTATCGTTCATCACTTTTGGCAGGTCTTCAAAATTGCATCCAGTGTACGCACAGAGGTGATGTATGCAAGTCCTTGTTGGACGGCCAACCCATGAGCGTCCATATGCAGGGGTCTATTAAAGAATGTAGCTTATGTTTTTTTTTATTTCTCCAGCAATGTCCTGCTTTTCTTTTTCTTTCTTTTTTTTTTTTTTTTTTTTTTTTGGAAGTTGTGAATTGATTTCTCCGAAAGCCGTTGTAACGTTTTCTTCTAATTTTCTCAACTTGAGGTCGGATATAATTAAAAAGCAGAACATTATAAACCATAAAAGTCAAAGCAGTAAGTGATATACCTCTTTAGTTCTTTGTGATTCTGAGCTCGTCTTTCTTGGAGAATGGAAGGATTCAGACCTTTTGTCCTTTCCTCAATTAGATTTTATGGACAACGATGCATAATCGAAGAATATGTCGTCCTCCATACTTCAGAGGGGATTTCAGCAAGTTCTTCCGCTGTAAACTGTCCCAGTTTGATATCTAGTTAGCTATTAATATTTTTTCAATGTATTTATCAGAAGGGTTTCCAAGAAGCTTCTTGAAATGTTCCTTCCAAGTCATTCTTCTTGGCTGGTAGTTTTGCTGTTGAATTGGGTTTCCTTCCGCATACTACATTTACTGTCTCCTTTGCGAATCGGGATTATCTATTTTCAACTGAATTTCTGATTTTATTGATTTGGTCTTGAATGTGTTCTACTTGTTCTTTTTGGTACGTCTTAGTTATCTTTGAGCTTTCTCAAGTTTCCTGCGCATTAGAATTTGTTGGTTTTCTTTTATTAAGTACGGATACTTTTTCATATTAACACGTTTTTTTTTCGTAACTGCTATTGACTTCCATGGAATTCTACATTTGGCTCTTTGCTTGGTTCATATAGACTCGGCTGACGCTTTTGTATGAACGGTAACAAAGTTTTCCTATTCGTCATTCAGAGTATGTTTTTCAGATATCTCCTAAAGGTTGACTGGCTAGTTAGTTAGGTTTTATGGCATATTAACCAATGTAGGTTATCTAATGCCAAATTTTGTTAAAGATATATATATATATATAGAGAGAGAGAGACAGGGGGGGTAATTCCGAGAAAGTGGTCTACCAAGCAACCATGGAAAATAGTAAGGAGGAGAAGGTCTATTCTGGAATTTCAGCTGGAAATTGGAAACAGAGGTTCTACAATCATCGACACTCCTTTCTCATCACTTTGCTCAGAAACCAAACAGCTTTATCGAGGTGGTTTTGGAGATAGGGCCCTAACTCCACAAATTAAGTGGAGAATCATTAAGAAATCTTCCACTCCTGAAAGCTTCAACGATAAATGTAACTTTTGTCTGGAGGAAAAAAATAGCATCATTAGATAATAAGTTTTTAAACTCATTTTTAAATGCCACCATAGAAATAAATTAAATTCATATGAAATATGATAGAAAAACTAATAGTGATAACAATAGTAAGATGAAATTAAAGGTATCACAATTACTATTGATATTTTGTTGATGTAATAATAATAATAATAATAATAATAATAATAATAATAATAAGAAGAAGAAGAAGAAGAAGAAGAAGAAGAAGAAGAAGAAGAAGAAGACTAGACACCACTGGGTGTGCAATGTGATCAACTCAGAACTGTGTAAGAAACTGAAGTTTGACCATACGAACAAATTGCATATGCACAATCCACCATCTGTCCTGGAGAATTACACGCCCAAACTCCTCTGAGATTTTGAGATACAAACAGATCACTTAATTTTGGCCAGACGACAAAACCTTATAATAATCAACAACAAAAAGGAACTTGCAGAAATTATGGACTTTGCTATCCCGGCTGACCATAGAGTAAATCTGAAAGAAAGCGAAAAGAAAACTAAGTACTTCGACCTTGCTAGGGAATTGAAAAAACTGTGGAACATAAAAGTAACGAATATATTAATTGTAATTAGTACTCTTGGTAAATTCATCAAAGGATTAGTAAAAGGACTAGAGGACATAAAAATAAGAGGACGAGTGGAGACCATCCAAACTACGGCATTGCTAAGATCGGCCAGAATACTGAGAAGAGTGCTGGAGACTTGGGGCGACTTGCTGTCACTTAGACTCCAGTGAAAGATCATCATCAAGAAGTAAAAATGATAATGCAGTTAAATTATCAATAATGGCAATAATACTTAACTTTTTTATTACTGGTGATATAACCATTAATGATTAATTATTATAATGATATTAATGAATTTAACGGTTATTAGAATGACAGCTTACCGGCTCATTGGCCTAGAGAGTAGAGTGTTCGCTAATGGTCCAGGAGACTTGGGTTCAATCCCAGGTCGCGTCATACCAAAGACTTTCAAAATAGTACTTGTACCTCCTTGCTTAATACTCAGCAATATAAGGTACGTATCGAGGGTAAAGTGGGGCAATCCAGGGAAAGGGGTAGCGCCCTCACCTACACCTCGGTGTAGATACTATTGAAAATGAAGCCTTCAGGTCACCCTCGACTACAGTCACCAACTTTACTTACAATATATATATATATATATATATATTCCCCTTCATTCAATACTGGTAATTTCATGGGTTTTGTCCTGTTAATTCTTTTTAGATACATAAGGATACATGACACCAGACGATCACATTACATCTGGTTCTGACGCCAACTTATAACTCATTTTTTCCATTCCCCTCTTTCTTTCTTTCTTTCTTTCTTTTTAAATATTTTCTTTCTTTATTCTTAAATATTGAAAGAATATTTTTATAAAAAAACTTTTCTCTCCATACCTCCTTGCTTAACACTCAGCAATATAAGGTACGTATCAAGGGTAAAGTGGAGCAATCCAGGGAAATGAGTAGCGCTCTCCCCTACACCTCAGTGTAGTAGCTATCGAAAAGGGAGCCTTTACTTACTTACTTTAGAATGACAGTTTTATGAAATATATATTAAAATATTCATCATCTTCATCATTATCATGTCGTGCCATCAGCACGGATATCTCTTACCCTCTCTCGCTACCCCTCCCAATCGTCCATCGCTTCCCGCAGGTCCTTAGGGCTACATCCCGTATCTACACAGAGCTGCTGTATGTAGGTTCAAGCTGGTCGTCCTTGCCTTTGCTCGACCATATGAAGGAGCCCACAAGAGTACATCACTCATGAGCTCGTCCCTACTTCTCCAGCAGTGTCCCGCATGTCTGATTCGTCTAATTTTGATAGTTTTCGTGAGGGGTGGTAGGTAGCCGTACAGCTATTGCTTTGTGGGGTGTTGCCTCCAGAACTTGTTCAATATTGCTCGCAGCATTCTTGTGTGGTTGCCGTCAAGCTTTTTCTCCAGCCGCTTAGTTAGCGTCCATGAAGTGCATCCATATAGCAGTATGGACACGACCGCTGCTTGGAAGAAACTGGGTTTTATTTTATTGGTCAGACCTGAATTTCATAAAACCGATAGCCTATCGATAGCCGCCCATGACTTTGCTAGTCGCGTATTGATGTCATTCTCTGTTGATGGGACACTGCTTCCTAGATAGGTGAACTTGTCAACTAGTTTCAGAGGACTACCGTTTAGTGTGGAGATGTCGCCTATTTGATTAAAGCACATATATTCCGTCTTGTGTGCATTGAAATGGAGGCCAATGCCTATAGCGGCTCGTTCCAGACTAAGTAGCAGGGTTTCAGCTTGGGCAGATGTATTTGCCAGAAGCGCTATGTCGGCGTCGGTAATTGTTTTTGCGGGGTACCTTCTGCTTCTTTCCTTTGTTAGCTTGAAATTTCAGTTTGAGATTACTAATAGTGTTTATCGCTACTAAATTTCAGTTTGAGATTACTAATAGTGTTTATCGCTACTTATAGTGTTTATCGTTTATCTATTAATAAATAGATAAATAGATAAACAGATTTTTTCTTAGAATAAAATAGGTTAATTAATTGACAAGTTTTCAGCTGCTGAAAATTCTATGAGTCCTGTTAATTTTTTTTGATACATAAGGATACATGACACCAGAAGATCACATTACATCTGGTTTTGACGCCAACTTCTAACTTATATTTTTATCTATCCCCCTCTTTCTTTCTTTCTTACTCTTTCTTTCTTTATTTTTAAACGAGTAAAAATCCATTGAAAGAATATTTTAAAAAAGACTTTTCTCTCCATTGTGTGATGGCAATCTGAAGAGGTTGATTGTTTTTATAAGTGGCCAGCAGAAACAAATTTATAATTGCCATATGGCGGTTTGTTGGGTTTTGTCCAATTATATCAATTTGGTCTGTATGAAATTTATGGATTTATAAATTTATCAGCTTACATTGAGCACTCATGGAGATTTATAAGAATCTTCTAATATATTCTCAAATTGATTCCTTCTCAACTCAACTCGACTACAGTCGCCAACTTTACTTACAATATATATATATATATATATATATATATATATATATATATATATATATATATATGTATAATCTCCTTCATTCAATACAGGTAATTTCATGGGTTTTGAATGACAAAGTTAAACACTTTTCTTCAGGGAGTTTTTGTTTTGTTCCGTTTTGTTTTTGACTGAGGATTGTGTTTCTTCTTTCACTTCCAAAACACATGAAAATATTAGAATGGATAGAAGGTAAAGAAGATGAATATAAGGATTTTAGTTTTTATACTGCTCTGCTGGCTGGTATATGAGCACTTTGCTTCATCCAACGTTTTTTAAAAGATTGGTTTTTTTGCATATCGTTATAGATATGTGTGGAGGGGGGAAGTAGATGTATGAATGGAAGTCTTACGTTTAAGTATATATAGATAATCGAAAAAATTTGTAGACTGACTATTTTCAGCGTAGCTGTGGCTAGTATCTCGTCAATTGATTTCTTGTTTCGACGATCGATTTAAATATGGTACTTGTTGAATTGTCTGTGTTTCTTATAAAGGTTGCAGTGTTAATCTGTTATCAAAAACCAATATATTGGAAGTGTTATTTTTCTAGTTTAGCCTCTCAGGCTCTTATAGATACAAAACTGAGTTTAGACTGACACAATATCACAAGTCTTTCGTACCCAATGAGGATTGAAGGATACTAACGGTCATAGGGAATAACTTGTTGA
This sequence comes from Sepioteuthis lessoniana, assembly GCA_963585895.1. Taxonomy (NCBI): domain Eukaryota; kingdom Metazoa; phylum Mollusca; class Cephalopoda; order Myopsida; family Loliginidae; genus Sepioteuthis; species Sepioteuthis lessoniana. The sequence continues at coordinate 99,008,591 of OY757921.1, read as the reverse complement.
TCCTCATCAATGTTTGTTATTAATAAGACAGCAAACAATTGAAAATAATGACAAGTGTGTCTCTTTCCTGGTGAAAAGCAATAAAAACCAGTTTCTAACTCGATTTTATTTACTGTATAATCGACTTTTCTCAAGGCGTGTAATACAGATAAGTAAAGAAAGAAAAGGAAGAGAAAAGCTTCATAAGGAAATCAAGCAAGATGAGAGGAAAAAAAACACGTGACTTTAGGACAGACATCAGCGTTCGATTGCAATTCATTGAAACTAGTGCTTTTAATATTCGCTGATATCCTGATTTATGATTCTCTCGTTTCAAAGTGTCGGTGAAGTTTCTTTAATTACTTGACAAATTTACCATTCAAATCAACAGACTATCTTTTTTAAGACAAAGTGTTTGGCATCGACAAAAAAAAATTTAATTTCAAAAATGTACTTAAAAAACGATTGAAGATATTGATATTCAAGGTACACCGTTTTGTAAAGAATTACTTGAAGGTTATTTCCAGGCTTTTGACGGCACCAGATGTTGCATTGTCGGTCAGAGTGCTAAAACTATAGCTACTTAGAAGGCATTTTTTTGTGCTTGAATTGAGCAGAAACAATTCTGTTACTGTCGTGCGACGGCTTTTTGGAACACAATTAGGAAAATGATCCGCTGACTAGATTATTCTTCTATAAGTACAAGAAATTTTAAACAATAGGATTTTCATGTAATGCTAAAATTCCTGAGAGACCATCAGAAAACTGCTGGAACGCGTTTTTACAAGTTATCTACACTTGCTACAGATATCCACAAGTAATACAAGTCAAAAGTTAAAATTGCACACTAGAATATTTAGAAGATTTTGTTGTAATTGTTGAAATTTTTTACTTACAAACTGAAGTTATGGAAACGTCTTAGTGACTCGGTGAAAAGCCACAAACTGTACAGAAATGTACGGAATATCTGGAACATATTGAATGTGAAGAGTAGTTTATGGAACGCCTGAATTTCAGCAATGTGTTGATTGTAATTTGAAGTTTTAAATTTTCAATTGTTTCCCTTACGACAAGAATTTATTCGGTCATTAGCAAGAAAGTTAAGTATATTCTATGTGTGAACGTATGCGTGTGTGACCACAACAGCCTCGTCTTTTGTGTGTCGATCAAAGTCACTCTTGATCAGATCGTCCTATCGCTGACTATATCCACCACGCTGATGAGTAAAATCACCCCGAAAAAGGGTATCTTGTTTTTAAGACAAAACTGCATCTGATGATGTGGCTCCAGGTCTGGAAATCTGAAGAATATTGAGTACTCGTTCATTGCCATTACTATCAGGCCTACTTAGACCCGAAGTGCCCACCAAACCCATCCTTCTCATTAAAATAATTCAAGAATTAAACGTGCTTTTGTATTTATATTTCACTGAGTCTTTTTTCATGTAAATTGTATTAAACACAGATAAAATTAGTTGTTTTGGCCTATTGAGTAGAGTGTTCGCCAATAGTCCAGGATACCGGGGTTCAATCCCAGGTCGAGTCATACCAAAGACTCAAAAATGGTACTTGATGCCGCCTTTAACTCTCAGCATTATAAAGTAAAGATCAAGGGTAAAGTGGAGCAATCAAGGGAAAGGAGCTACTGAAAAGTGAGCCTTTGGGTCACCCTCGACTAAGTTCGCCAGCTTTACCTACTTGAAATTGAATATTCAATTAATTTATTTAAGGATAAATAGAAATTGAATTTCATTACAAGTGGTGCATCAAGTAATGAGTTTGAGAAGCTCTCTTTGAGATGGACAATTTATCAGGCAATCAGTCTTTAGTTCTGTCCAAATCTGTACACTTGTCATTTCTTTCTTAATACCTTCTCCTTGTCCATACTCATAACCTCCCGACTCTTATGAAGACAGATTATTGTAGCGTAGTTACCGACAACTGTTATGTCGGTAATAACTGGAAAAAGAAGAGAAAATCACAAAAACACCAGTCGTCTGAAGCATTATGACTCTCCTTGCTTTATTCTTCCCGTTCAGTTTCTGAGGACGTCAAAGAAGGTAAAAATGTACAACGGACACATGTCCGTGTATTTGATGTGTTCCTCGTTCTCGGTTTACACAAACGTTTGTCTCCTCGTACCCCAGCCACCAAAAGAGAGAAAATCAAGAAAGCCATCGTTTTATATTAGGGTTCACAGAACACCCCATCCTACTTCCAGCTAAGGAGGGTAACATCATCCTGCAAGTCCATATCAACACTAAGTTGGTGACCTCGGCAAGATCCGGTTCGAGGAGCTAAATCAAGTATATCTTATTACCCCTAGCCCACTGGACGATATGTTAAATTTTGTCAACTCATCTTTCTTCTGGCTGCAGGCTTTTTTATCTGTTGCACCCCGGTATCATTTGCTTACAATCTTACATTATCCTAATTTTGTAACATTGATCTCTTTTGTGTCGTTTACTGTTGCGGAAGTTCATATGAGAAATAAATATTTTATATCATCTCTCTATACTCTATACTCTATATCTCTATACTCGCTTCTCTTTCTTTTTCTATATCTACTAACTTTCTCAATTGTGTTCCTGTAAATTTCCAACATAATAGATTTTTTTTTTTAATTTTAATGACTAAGTTCCGAAAATGTGATGACTGAAACTGTGCAAAGAATAAATATACATTTTTTAAATGGTTGAGTCCGACAGTCCACTGTTTATTTATTTTTTTATGTTCTATATTGAATCCATTGTAAAAAAAAAAAAAGTGGACCAATCAGGCTGTAAGATTTGTGGCAGCAATCCGGTTAATTCTGGCTTCTAATGCGAGCTATTTGTTAAATCAACAACAGTAGACCTTCAAGTGTGTTTCATTATATAGCGTAGTTTATTTTCCTCGTCCTTTCTTTCATTATTTTCTTCATTCTTCTTTTCTAAGCTACCTATTTCACAAATTTACGTATTCTCTTCGTTTTTCCTTTTCTTTCTTCCACCCCCCTTATTTTATAACTCCTTCTTAAAATTCTTATTTCATCTCTTTCTTCCTTTTATCTCTCTTTCTTTCTCTTTTGTTCTCTCGTTTTTCTTCCTTTTTTTACATTCTTCGTTTCTTATTTATTTCCCAAGTTCCTTTTTATTTCTTTTTGTCTCACTTCATTCTCTTTTGATTTCTTCTGCACTTCTTTTTTTCTCTCTTTCTTCTATTCCTCTTCCCTTCTTTACCCTCTCTTGTTTTTGTTCTTCTCTCTTGTTCTTACTTTCATTTAATTTTTCTTTACCTCTTTTTAAGAGAAATACTTGCTTTACTCTTTCTTTTAAAAAAACGTCCAAGAATAGTCCTGTCACTTTGCTTATACGAAACATAAAGTGCAGTTTTGACAGCAAAAATCTCTTCTTCCCCACCCTGAAAAAAAGCTTGACATAAAATCGAACATCGTTTACTAAATGCTAGCAACGAAACAATTCATTTCGTCTCCACGGTCCTACGCTGTCTTTTGTTTGTCTCAATCGAATCAGACATACATATTCACACATGCACGCATCCACACGTGTACGCACATCTACATTGACAAACGGGCAAACCCACACGTGTACGCACATCTACATTGACAAACGGGCAAACACACTCCCAGACTCGAATATGCATATGCAGTATTCAATGTTCATGCCGGAATGAAGCAAACAAAACGTATGGATTTAATTTTAAAATTATTGATTAGCTATATATATATATATATATGCCATAGATGGACAGAATTGGTATAAGAATTAAATAATATATATTTATATATATATATATATATATATATATATATATATATATATATATATATATATATATATAACCTCAGATGTGTGGAATACTAGATCACCAGAGGACTAAAAGCCTCAAACTGAGTGGAGAATTTTTATTCTGTTTTATATATTTTTCACACTTATATATATATATATATATATATATATATATATATATATATATATATATATATATATATATATATATATTCTCTTATACGCACACATACATACATACGTATCGGAATATACAGTGAAAGTAATTTTTGAATTAATTTTAATGCACCAAAAAATGCTGAAAAAATTAGTTTTAACACGTGGATAATACATAACACACATATAGATATTATATACAATTAAGAAATTCAAAGTTCAGGTTTAACAAACCATCTGAAAAGTAGAGTATAAAAATAAAGTATCCATATTTACAATACCAAATGATAAAATGTTATAGATATCTATTTAAATATATCTTGATAGTATCAAATCATGTATTATCCTAAATCTAACACTTCATTTAATACATGCATAGCATAATGTAAGGAATAATAGACAGAACAGACACATATATATATATATATATATATATATATATATATATATATATATATATATATATATATATATATATATATATAGAGAGAGAGAGAGAGAGAGAGAGAGAGAGAGAGGAATATACTAATATCAAGAGAGGGGCATGAACAGACTGAGGTAGGCAGATTTGAAAAGACTGATAGATAGATAGATAGATAGATAGATATGAACATAGATAGATAGATAGATAGATAGATAGATAGATAGATAAGTAGTATACATATAGCAGTATTCGTGTTCATTAATACACGACTATATCGGAAGCCGTTAACTCTTTCTGTGAGTGTCTGCTTCTTATAAATTGACACTGAGGGGACAATAGCATTCATTGTTTCCTTTCTTTCATGTCTTGCTCATGAACAGAAAGAAAATGGAACATCGTCTCATAAGCTAAAAGCCAATATAACAGGGTTTTTTAAGCGAGTGAATCAAAGAAATCAACTTAGTCAGCCATAAGGTACACAATATGGAGCACCCAGTTTGAATTGCAACTGTGTTAATAGTCTGCAACCGAATATTGCTTACAATCTCTCCAAGACGAGGTGTTATAGATATTTATTAAGTTTAGTGACACTGAATACCTTTTCGAGGTATAAAAGTTCGCAGACCATTGCTAGTAAGTTCAATTCTTCCTGGATACCCCATAATACTTCTAAGCTTAGTAAATGATCTGGTTGCTTAACATGATGTAATGGTTCGGGAACTAAGCTATTGTTAACACAAGCGTTGGTACAAGGTCAACTTTTAAGAGGAGTACCACTGGAATTGTCTTTCCTTATCCTAGTTTTTCTTTCTATTTACTTTGTTGAGAAGTGAATGATTCATGCCTTTCACATGGGCATGAGCGCGAAAAGAAACGCAAAAAGCCTAGTCTAGGGTATGAATTCGGGTCGCCAAGTTCATTTCCTATCCTGATAACGGTAAGTTCGATTTTCACTTGGTACTGAATACTTCTGACTTGTATAAAACTTATATAAGCTTAGGAGATTACTTGTAAGTTTAATGACACAAGTTTAAATTATATCAAGTGATGATAAAAGACAGTTTCACGGCAAGATGTCGAAAGATTGAATTACCATGACAGAAAATCCAGCGAATACTTGCGCACGACATACGGAAACAGTGGACAGTTGTTTCGGCCTTATTAAGTCTTATCAGCAGTGTATACCGTGATCACCCTCACTGGAGATCGAACCAGGGAGCACAGAATGCAGAGTCGAAATTCTACCACTGACCACCGATTCACATCGCACACAAGTGATGCCAAATCAACTAGTCATGGTAATTACATGGTCAATTAACCTGAATGTGTCTTGTAAGATACATCCGTACATTTTACAGAGAACACGGTCACCTCCAGGGCCACGTCTTCCAAGGAGGATTGGAAATACGCATTCGTGTAATTATTATAACTTCAAGGACAATGATATAGACGTACATTTTCTTTTGTAAGTAGAGGAATTATATTGTGAATTGAATTACTGGTCATGGTAATTGACTTTCTGGTCATAACAATTCAATTCACAATATAATTCCTCCAATTAAAAAGGAAAATGTACATCTATATCGTTGCTCTTGAGGTTATAATAATTACACCTATTTCCAATCCTCCTGGGAAGACGTGGCTCTGGAGGTTTCGTGTCCTCTGTAAAGAATACGGATGCAACTTACATTCAGGTTTACTGACCATGACTAGTTAATTTGGCATCACTTGTGTGCGATGTGAATTGGTGGCTCAGTGGTAGAGTTCCAGCTCTGCATTATGTGGTCACTGGTTCGATCTCCGGTGGGGGAGATCACAGTAGACATTGCTGATAAAAACTAATAAGGTCGAAACAGCGGTCCACTGTTTCCGTATGTCAAGCGCAAGTGTTCGCAGGATTTTCCGGTCATGGTAATTTGATTCACAATATAATTCCTCTACTCAAAAAGAAAATGTATATCCACATGTCGAATGATATTCACTAAGCTTAGCGTTGCACAAGTTCAAATTGACGGAAATTGAATTAGGAAGATTTTTTTTTCTCTAGATGGCTACTGTTATGTGGTAATAAGTTGATACCCGAAATGCAACAGAAATAAGATGATCAAGAAATACAAATGAATACCTAGTTGAAAAAAATAGGAAACATAATCACTACAAAAAGTGGGACACTAAACACATGAATTTATCAACTAAAGACAAAGTATTGGTTAAACAACCCAAGCAAAAATGTACACCTTTTCATTCCAAAACCATATGTCGTTACAGAACTTCTACATCATTCAATCAGAATGAAATTACTAGAAATTGTTCCCACATTTATTTGCCTCATGTTACCCAGTTGAATAAATTCTGACAACCAGTGATTGGTGAAGAAGAGAAGGAAGTATCTGAAACTTTATTACTTGGCAAATGTCGCGTACGAGAGAGAGGGAGCATCTCTAAGAATAGCTGATTATCAAGTAAAAATAATTGACTTTTGTAAATTTTATAAACATTTTTTAACATTTTCATTAAAGTAAGAGAGAAGTGTAATGGGCTGATTATCTCCCCCCTCTAATGATGTCTCTATAAAATAGATAATAAGAAGGGTATGAGAGACCTGGAAAAATAGCTAACATTATAGTTACCTACCCAGAAAATCAGTCTGAAAAATTCTGGATTTTATCTGGATTTTCACACTGATTAATGGAGCCGATGGAAAAATAGGCAACTACCAGAACTAAAAAGACCCCACGCGTCGCCAGTGAACTTAAGCGTTAAAGAAAGGGGAATCAGTACAATTGATTGATGTTCTATCGGCCAGATTCTAATATAGATTAATATGGTATGGATAAATACAGGAATTTCCTAATATCCGAGCACAAAGACTCTTAGGTTAATTGCATTAAAATATAGTTATTAACGAGCTGAGATGTCAATATTCCTGTTCGTACTAATCCGAAATTAATCACTAAATAACTTAAAATGTTAATTCCTTTGTTAGTCAGCTTAGTATAAATATAAACGGTTTCTGCTTGAGTTTGACAATTTGTCTTTTTAACACAAGGCTAATTTGGGAGTGTACATTCGCATGCTTATAAAATATATGATATTAAAGAAGAATTTAGCGAGTGTTATCTAATTATTAACTACGTGAGAGATTTTTGGTAGAACTGGTGCTTTCCCTTGTTGTTATTAAATGGGTTTCGGAACAGCCTGTGTCATATATATATATATATATATATATATATATATATATATAATAGATGGATTGATGGGAACACAAGTCAGAATTACATATCTAATTATATCTGGGAGTATAAAGAAACGTATGTAAAGTAACCAGAGTTTAATTAGTCCATTCTAAAAACAGGTGTATACTAGTAATGATAAACTGTGTTCAAGTTTAATGTTGGCTATGCACAATTTTTTCTTTAGGTTTATCAATGATTTCAAGAAAGTTTTCAAACACATTCTTGAAATGTTATTTTTACTCCTGATGACTTTCTTCTTGGCCGGCAGGTTTTAGTTTTGCTTTTAAGATGTGTTCTTTCCCACTGCCTTTATTTAATATCTGCCATGCTAATCTTGATTGTCTACCTTCAGTCGAATTTCTAATCTTATTGATTTGGCTTAAATTGTATATTTGTTCTTTTTAGTATGTTTTCGTCAACTCTTTTGGGGTTTTCTTAAGGTTCAGCGCATTAGGCATTTGTTGAGTTTCCTTCATTAAATGAAGATGCTTTTTTCATGCAATCACTTTTCCCTTACAAAAATTGATTCCTATGTAATTTTATTAGGCTTTTGGTTCGATCGCTATCCACTTGGCTGCTGCTGCTGCTGCTGCTGCTATATGAACGATAACAAAGGTTTCATATTTGTTCTTCGGGGTATTTTTTCAGAAGTCTCTTATAGAGTATCAAACTTGGAATTTATTATCTTCATCTGTGCCGATTTGAGCAAAATTTCTAGCTTGTTTATCCAAACCGAATTATATTGAGTTAACTACTTAGAACATGCATGATTCAAAACCGCATAAACATTGAAAAACTCGCAGTTTGAACAAGGTGGCTATACGAGCACCTAGAGTCATGTATAAGTAAATAGATTCTAAATTCTTCATTGAGTTCCTTTTCAAATTATAATTAAATGTTACAAGGGTAATATTTGACCAGATCATTTTTTCCAACTAGGTCCATTTATAATCCAAAAATTTATCTGTGATATTTCTAAATAGAATATATTCAGAATATACAAAATGAAATCAAAATAGAAATTTTTGTCTCATTTATTAATCTTCTTTTTTTCATTGAAATCATTTCATGTTTCAATTGAATAAATTTTAAAGGAATTTTATTTCGAAAAATTATACCCTTTTAATTATAAGTTCCTCCATTAAAGATTCTTTAAAGTTTGAAATAATTCAAAATTCATAAAAAAAAAGGTTTCTCATAGAATAGTACTGAACTTTTTCAAAAATAATCATACAATTAAAATTTTGGAGAAAACTTCACTTTATAATGTTTAATTAACCAAAAAATTGGATCCATTCGAGATTTGAGGTGAAATGAATAAAATAAAAAATGGGAAGACACCATGTGGTGTGTGCATACGTTTCAATGGAAAGGTAACTGAATTAATAGGCACGAATATAAATTTTGAATTTAAGATTTTGATTCTAGCTTTTGAATTGAAAATTTTAATCTTAAATTTTGAATTTAATTTGAGATAAGTATTTCAGTAATCTTTACCTAAGGTTATTAAGAAATGTTGTAATCCCTAAATTATTACTGAATCTGTAGTTTTACGTTGAAATTTATTTAGAATTTTGAAAATAAAAAAAATTAATTTACTGTAGAAAATGATTTTTAATATTAAGTCCAGTTACATAATTTGCGATTCCAACCGGTAATAAAAAAGAAAAACCGGAAATGGGCGAAATGGGGAGAAAACTCTTCACCCCTTTTCTACACTCTACCACCCTTCCTTCCTGTGTCTATTCTGAATTATTCTATCCATTAGATCTGAAGAAGTCCTGTTATTTTTGGTGTTATTGATTCAAATCAATACCCATAACAGGATGGAAATGAATTTATAATCCTAATGTGACCGGTTTTTGTTTTTCTTATATATATATATATATATATATACCTGAAATGTTGGATTCCCTTGATGCGCTTATTTTGACTGATAGAAGAGTTACACTGAAGACATTTCTGAACCACAAGAGGAAATTTCAAAGACACAGAAAATTCTGCCTGATAAAATTTCCTTTTCTAAAGTCATTTGACGTTAGTTTCACAAAGCACAATGATCAAAATATCGTAAGAATAGTGAACCCGATCAGTTTTGATGGGAACAACAAACACATCCGCCTCTCACAGTTAAGATCTGGTCCCCTCTGATTCCCACTTGTTTGACCCCTCCCCCTCAAAGTATTTCTTCCTTAAATTAAGTTTTCAAGCGATGATGAAGCGAACACATGATTAAAAACTTTTTTTTAAATAGACGACCAAAGATTTTTATGCTGAAGAATTGCAAAAGATTATTCGTCAGTATGAAAAATGCGTTTAAAAGAATAGAGATTATACTGAAAAATTAAGCAGTTTTTTTCCTTTGTGAAATGTGAGACGTTATATTGCAAAATTCAGTTTATATATTGAATTCCTATCGTACATATACTAACACTAATATATCCGTACACATATATATACACACAGACATATACATTGATGATTACATATATATATATATATATATATATATATATATATATATATATATATATATATATATATATAAAGATGAAAAAAGTGGTAAGAAAAAAAAGAATAATACATTTATCTTGTTTATCCTACTTTTTGTTCTCAATTAGTTTTGTCAGGAGGAATAGTTTTGTGGAAAAAAATAAACTCTTTTTATAAAGTTTTGACAACAATCTCCATCATACCAGTTGATATGCTACGCCAGTAGTACATTATATATATATATATATATATATATATATATATATATATATATATATTATATATATATATATATATATATACTTTCAAGGAAAACACCTTATTTTACGTAAATTTTATCGTGAACACACTGCTCACAATAGATATTTTAATACCACGGATGCTTCTTTTAATAGAAAGATTATTGCCTCCTCTCATTTTTTAACATTATTCAAAAACAGATTGATGTAACTATTTTTATTTTTAAAATCATATTAAGAAATGATAATGTATAAATTTCATTTCCAAGAATTCAATACTGAGAAGCTTAAAGGACATATATAATCCAACAAATATGGTGACTTTTTTCAATTGCCACATTTGGCATCAGGGATTGCTGATTGGAGGTCATCAGATTAAATTGTCTTATTTCTTTATACAAGCTTGTGATAGGTCTACAGTAAACCTTTTCATCCATGCTTGGGACCAGCATCGGCGTAGTAATCTTGGTTAACGAATAATCTATGTTGATATGATGCTAATTTCGATTTTTTTTTTTTTTTTTTTTTTTGCTCAGTGTTTCAAAAACCAATAAATATTCCAAGTACTACAGACATGAATGTAATATAATCAATAAGCACAAAGAAGGTTGTCACTTGATCCGATGGCAGAAAAGAACGACAGACATGTCACTAAATTAACTCACCTTTATTTACCGATGTTACTTTTTTCTAAGGACTAATCAAAAAAGGAAAACGCGGACTTGCTTTGCTCAGTCGATGAAAGAAAGGAGACACCCTTTTATTTATAAGCTGTTATCCACGTCAATAGCGAGGCATTTTACTTTAATCCCAAAATACTCAGCTTTATTCCGCGAAAGCTTGTAATCTAAGTCTCTCAAACTTCACGGGCTCCCAAGCTTGTTTCAGCAGCAATGAATTTTGACTCATCCCCGGGAAATTACGCTTCCAAAAATTTCCGACATATCCGCTATCCAGAGTGCCGAGGGTGGCAGTGGCTAGTACATCATATTCAACAATACACCTAACCCTATCTTTTACATTCGTTGCATAAGTTCTATTCGTGACAAGAATCATCAATATTCAGTAAATGATATTTTGCAAGTATTATTCACAGAGGGAGATAGACAGAGAGAGCCAATATTCCCAAGGCTCGCAAACTTAGGACTCAATAAGATAGCAGATAGCAGTAACTGATCGCCCTAATATCTGGACTATAATCGAGAATCTTACCTAGACTGAACATTAAAGCTCCAAGCAGCCATAAGTGGAATGAACAGATCTTTGTTTTGGGGGGGAATGAACAGATTCCTGACAGGTGGAGAAGAATTTTTGATACCATAAATATTGTTTCCTTTCTTTGTAGTTTACAAAGACGGGGACCATTAATTTTCTACCCCCAATGAAATAAACTGATATCCACGCTTGATTATAACAAATATATTTTTCTTTCAAGAAAAAAAAAACATTTCAAACAACTTGCTTTCCTTTTCGGTGTACTTCTGATTTGTGTTTTATTTTGTCCAAATAAGTCCGTTCTTATTTATATTATTTATACAGTTTAAGCTATCGTCCTCGTTCTGGTTGTTTTACTCTCAACGTTTCGACCGCGGCATCCTTCTGCATTCTTCAGGTGTTTTTGTTTGTTTTTGTTTTTTTCAATTTCTTTTTTGGGTTGTTTTTTTTTATCGTAAGTAAAGTTGGCGACTTCAGTCGAGGGTGACCTGAAGACTCCCTTTTCAATAGCTACTACACCGAGGTGTAGGGGAGGGCGCTACTCCATTCCCAGGATTACTCCATTTTACCCTTGATCCTTACCTTATAATGTTGAGTGTTAGGCAAGGCGGTATCAAGTACCATTTTTTGAATCTTTGGTATGACTCGAATCATTGGCGAACACTCTACTCAATAGCTCAATGGCCCGAGTCGCCAACTTACAGAAATGTTATTACAAGCAAAGCAAATGAAGTAATATTTAGGCATTCCCTGTGGTAGTCACAAATCTGTGACCAGGCAATTCACTGCTGAAAAAAGTTTAGTGTCATATTCAAGACATCTTTTTCTGTAGGTTTCTTACTCCTCTTTAGGGGTGTATTCTACGCCCTGCTGACATAGCAGACAACATTTTTCGCCATCAATAAGAAAAACCTAAAGAAATTTCTTATTTAAGATTATTTGCGTTCACTCGACAAAACTGGAGTTAACTGTGAAAAGCGGTTGTGTGAAAAGTTGTAAACAAAGAAAATCAACATGCATTAAAAATATTTGAGCAAAAACTAACTAAATTTTCTAAATCAACCAAAAATTAACTAATCATTGGATTTATGTGAAATATTCGATACTTATTTATCAAAAGATGTAAATTTGAAAAGACGTTTCTGTTTAACTTTGAAGAAAAAAAAGGTTCACATAACATAATTAGCAAAACGAACAGTTCTCAAACAACGAATGATAAAGATAGAATCTGTATATGACCGGAAGTTACTGCAGAATATGCCCACACATTGTTTCATTTCCTTTGCTTTTGAAAACATTTTAGGAATTCGTTTTCGAATATTTTCGATCGGTGATTTATTGAAGACGCTGAAAGGAAGTGCAAGTTGTATATTGATTCACAAAGAGTTAATAAAACAGGAATTCAGCAAAGATAAGAAGAGGCTCTCTGCAATGCTTGATTCCTCCATACTAAATTTCTGTTTGCCAAAAAATAAGAATATGTTGTTGAACATTAAGGAAAAAATCATTTTGAATTCAAACTTCAATACAAATGAAACGATCAAATTCAGTACTTCTCATTCAACATAATTCTATTACTTCTATTAAGAGTGATAGATTAAAAACTCTTGGCTCTCAATTTGAAAGAGTCTCTCCGATCTACATCCCCAGACATTCCCCATCAAACATAGATCAGTGCGTGTTTTCATTGCTTGAATACGAACAGAACAAGAAAGCGCAATAAAACGCATCCTAAAAACTGGCATTGCCATCCCAGATATTTCTACCGCTTTTCAAATGCTAGGAAATAATTGGTTAAACAATTTTGTCTTTTTGGCTTCTTATGCAAAAAAAAACAGCTCTTGGGACTCGCTTACACGGATTGTTCATTACTTGATTCAAGGCAACTGCCATTATTTGATCAATCACATTTCCTTTAACCTTGTTTAGCTTCGCCTTGTTATATAAAAGAGGGATAAAACCTTGAAATTTAACAAGTTTAACGCGAGCTTAAATTCAAAAGAATGTTAAAAAGAAAAAAAATGGGTAAAATTTTAAGATATTCGCACTATTCTCTTTGTAATCTGCCATAAGGCATGAAGAAGAAGAAGAAGAAGAAGAAGAAGAAGAAGAAGAAGAAGAAGAAGAAGAAGAAGAAGAAGAAGGTTGTAAAAATAAGATGTGGTAGTTAAAAAACGGGCTCGATTACAAAAGGAAAATAGGAAATGCCTATGATATTAAAAATAATAGAAAGATCTCTCTCTCTCTCTCTCTCTCTCTCTCTCTCTATCTATCTATCTATCTATCTATCTATTTATCTGCACACACACACATATACGTGTGTGTGAGTGTGTGTGTGTGTGTGTGTGTGTGTGTGTGTGTGTGTGTGTGTGTGTGTGTGTGTGTGTGTGTTCAATGATTTAATATACATGTATACTGTGAATGATTTTACATATAATATCTAAAATTTAAGTTACAACATTATTTAAATAATAATATTTTAATATAACGATTTACAAATCAAAATTATAGTAATTTATTTATACTTCTAATTATTATATATAACATCATATACTATATATATTTATATACAATATATAACTATGCTGTGTGTTTCAGAGTTTTCCAATCTTTGTATAGACTTTAATGAACGTTTGAAAAAAGTTTATGTTTATCCGAGAATAATCAAATCTTCTAAATTTAAATAAAATAAAAACCACTTTTCTATAGAATAGCAATGCTATTCCAATTCACTTTTTATTGTATATTTAAGGGATTATTATATGGAAAATAACCACCAATGATTCCTTCGAACAGCCATTAAACATAACAAGTATATTCTAATTGAAACTGGCAAAAATTACGCAATTATAAGCTGGTGTCAAAGGAAAGCAATGTAGTTTTCAGTGTTGTTACTAACATTTCGAATTAGTATTGGTTATTATAATAAAGAAGATAGCAATAAAAATGGTCACGGTATTGGTTTTCATCTTAGGATGTATGTCTGTCTTTTTAGCAAGTGTATTCGTTTGTGTGGGTGGATGCAACTATGTCCCGAAGGATAAAAATCTGTGGAATTTTCTTCAAAGAGAGAAGCAAGTTCGATTTTGTTTTCTAATGAAATTGAATTCCTTCTGGTTGTCATTTCTCTTTTTACGTGCATCTTTTGTCCTTCAAAATTGATTGTGGGAAGAGTGTGAAAAAAAGAAAAAGACTGAAAAAATGGAGACACGATGAGTCCTTTCATCTCACATCTTAATAGCTGCCAAAATGCAAGCAGGAAAAAACGCTGATATGCACATGCGCTTTTATGCATTTAATCAGTGTCAGGCTTGGTCACCGCGTGGATACTGATTGGCAAAAATATAATTACACTATAAAAACACTGAATAAAAGAAAATATTGTAATCAATCACAGAAAAATGCAAGTACACACACTTTCGTAAACTCATACAAATATACTCATGAGAAAAAAATTCAGGGTAGGGTATTGGTGAGTGATGTGAATTATTGGTAACGATGCTTCAGCACTGAAATCATGGCTGACCCCATGATCATCAACTGGGGTAGTTTATGTTGGAAGTACTGTCACTGTTTTCGTAGTAGTTGTATGAATTTGTTTATTTATGAAGAAGATACGAACTTATTAATGTACTTAGATAGATAGATAGATAGATAGATAGATAGATAGATAGATAGATAGATAGATAGATAGATAGATAGATAGATAGATCCAAAAGAGTAGCAAGTATAAACTCAGGGAAGTGAAAGACAACCACATAAAAAGCGAATATAGCAAACTGGCCCTGAAGGAATATAAGAGCAGTTATGACTGGATGGAGGAAGTAATCAACTGGGAATTGTGCAAACCACTAAAATTTCATCATACAAACAAAAGGTTCATGAACCAATTGGAATCTATCCAAGAAAATAAGTACCACAAAATCCTCTGGGGCTTTGGGATAAGAACGGATCTCTCAATTCCGATCAAAAGACCAGAAATTGTCGAAATAAACAAGAAGAAACGAATGTATCCGTTAAGAGACTTTGCCCCACAAACAAATAACTAAGTTAAAATAAAGGAAAACAAAAACCTCGAGAAACATTCAAGAATTTATCCTTTATTTTTGTTTCCGATGTTTGTAATAGAATGATGACCCAAGTGAATTGCGATAAAAAGTAGCTAAAAAATTTTGAAATGAAAAATACTCGTCAAAATGAATTAGTCAACTGTCTTCAGCTATTCATAAAAGTACAAAATTCTGGATATTTAAAAAGAAAATATAATCAGCGATTTTCTAAAATACTTTGATCCTTCAAAAAACGGAAACCATTCATTCTTAAATTACCAAAATATAACAGAAAGCTATTTGGTCGTATTGGACCAATATAGAGGATTTGATTTGCCATAAGACTATAAAAAAGAAATTATAACTGTGCACCCAAGAGAAATATTGAGAAAAAGAAAAATGTTTATTTTCAAAGTTTGCTGTTTACAGCTCTGATTTGAAAGTAAATAAAATTCTTTCTTCATGATTCACTCGTAATCTCAGGAAAAATATTTTTTCTCAATGTATTTGCTTTCTACTTGATTTTCTTTTCTTGAATTTTATTATATAATAACAAAGATGAAGAGTTTAGTTCAGCCAATGTTATAAACAAAGGCAATAATTCATCTTGGAGCAAAATAGACCCTTATTTCTTGATATATTTTGTTCTCTTTTAAAGAAACAGAAAAAGAGGAACTTTTAATTTTACTACTACTTTTATTCTATCATATTTTTAGGGAGGTGGGTCAAAGAACTTCGAATCGATTTATTTTTCATTATCACTATGATCTGGTTGCTATTTATTTCCACCTTCTTGATGTTCCTCTCAAAATTCTGCGTTGATACACTCGTTATTATTATTTTGTTAAAACTTGTATTATATTTTCTTATAGTTGCTTTTTCTCACAATTCTCTGAGACAATAGATTCTTCATATAAATTATTTTATTACTAATTTTACTCCATCTTTCTTTTTATTGTAACATTCTGAATGGATAAACCTTTCCTTATTAATATTTTATGACTGAATTTACAGAATTTTTTTTTTTTTTTTTTTGGCATTCTATAGCAACAGCCTGGGTCAATAAACTCTTCCAATACTAGCACTAATAGTGAAATATGAAATTAAAAAAAACAACTTCCAAGTAGATTATGCCTCTCAACATCGAGAGCCCATTTCTCATGAACGACTTTGGTTATGTGGGGCGAAGATCTGTAATCATTCTGCCAACTACATCTCCCTGATTATTTTGGTTATTTTTATATTTACTGCAAAGTAAAATTATTTAGTTGGGTTTGTAGGGTTGCTTTGAGTTTGTTTTGGTTTTTGTTTTTTTAGATGAAGCATACCACTATTATTTTATTTCTATTTTTCACTTGTCTGCTCTAATGGTCTAAAAGTTTACCCATCTTGAGAGTTATGATACAAAAAATCAACAATTATAAAATGAAGTAAAACCAGGAATAAAATAACAAAATAACGAAAAATGTATTCATCCAGGGTTTTATAACAAAAAGCAATTATATGATAGGGTATTTTAACCTATCATATTCATAAAATAATAAGAGTGTAAAGGCATAATCTAAAAAGCAACAAAAAGATAAAACTAGTTATAAAATGATCATTGAAATGATTCACTTTAAAAAATTTCGAAAATAATTATTGATTATTATTATCTGTGATAATCCTATTTACCAACCCCTCCGCTCGGGCAGGATATGACACAAGGTCAATTTTTAAGCGGAGTTTAACAGGTTTGAATTCAGAGTTTTCCTCCTCCTAGACTAGTTGCCTAACCAAGGCTGAAGAACCTAGTCTGTCCTACTATTTACCCATAGATGGAGGGAGAATAATTGGATTCATACCTTTCCCAAGGGTATTAGTGCTATGTGAAATGCAATCAGTCTCGTCTAGGATTTGAACTCGTGTAGCCGTGTTAATTTCCTACGACGATAATAATTACACCACGGGCACCTGGTGATATCTGTGATAATAATATGAAATAAACCTAGCAATGCAATAATAATAATAATGATATTAATTAAGATAAACTAAAACAAATTTTGAAACGAGAAAATGATGATGATGATTATGATGATGCTTAATCTGAACAACTACCAAAAACGAAAAAGTGGACAAATACTTGGATTTTTTCGGAGAATTGAACATGAAGATAACAGTGATACCAATAGTCGTTGACACACTTGGAACGGTCCCCAAAGGCGTCGAAAGGAGACTGAATCAGAGGAAGAATCGAGATTATACAGACCACAGCCTTTTCAAGATCTGTTAGAGGGCTCAAAAAAGTACTACAGAGCTGAGGAGACTTGCTGTCATACAGACTCCAGTGAAAACCAAACTGGTAAAACTGGAATGAAAATACGCAAGGTGTGAAATAATGATCATAATAATACCAAAATCCGAGCTGGAGAATGAGATGTACAAAATTCTCTAGGATTTTAAGATAGAAAAGGATCACCTAATCTCAGCCAGACGATCAGACTGAGTATTAATCAACAAAAAAGATAACCTGCCGAAATGTGGACTTTGCCCTTCCAACTGATCACTGGGTAAAACTGAAAGAAAGCGAAAGATAGAGATAAGTACCTAGACCTTGCCAGAGAATGGAAAAACTATACAACATGAAAGTGACGGTAATACCAATTCTAACTGGTGCACTTGGTACTGTCACCAAAGGATTGATAAAGGGACTGAATGACTTGGAAATAAGAGGACGTGTGGAGACGATCCAAACTACTGCATTACTGAGATCGGCCAGAAAATTGAGAAGAGTCCTAGAGATTTGAGGAGACTTGCTGTCACTAAAATTCCAATGAACGACCATCAGCTAACGCTGATGTGAAAAACTCTCAAGGAGTAAATAATGAGAGCTACTCTACATGGATCAGCACATCGTCAACGAGAGCAAGATGAGACGGAAAAATCTAGCTATGGCATTGATTGACTACAAAAAGTCATATGATATGGTCCTGCAAAACTGGATAATTAGCTGCCTCAAAATGTAAAAGATATCAGATGAAGTTGGAAACTTTATCAAGAAAACCATGAAAACCTGGAGAGTAGAATTAACAGCCAGAAGGGGAACGCTTAGCTGAAGCGAAAATCCAAAGAGGTATATTCCATAGAGATGCACTATCACCATTACTATTTGTAATTTCGATGATGCCACTCAACCACAAACTCAAGAAATCCACAGCAGGATATGAACTTAGTAAATCACAGGAAAGGTTAATCACCTAATGCTCATAGATGACATTAAACTGTGAGCAAAAAATGAAAAAGAATTGGAAACTCTAATACACGCAACCAGAATATACAGTCTGGAAATTGGAATAGAAATTGACATAGAAAAATTCTCCATGTTAATAATGAAAAGCGGGAAACGATACATGACCAAAGGAATGGAACTACCAAATCAAGAAAAAATTAGAACGCTCGAAGAAAAGGAAACTTACAAATACTTAGAAATATTGGAAGCTGACATCATCAAACAAGAGGAGATGAAAGAAAAAATTAAGAAAGAGTATCTCAAGAGAACCAGAAAACTACTCGAGATAAAACTATATAGCAGGGATCAAAGGGATAAATACCTGCGCTACCCACCCTCGTAAGATACTCGAGGCCATACTTGAAGCGGACCAAAGAAATTAAACAAATAGACAAAAGAACAAGAAAACTAATGACCATGCATAAACCTTGCATGCCAGAGATAACGTTGACAGTCTATATGTGTCAAGAAAAAATGGAGGAAGAGGACTTGTCAACTTTGAAGATAGCGTTGACCCACTGATACAACGACTCGAAGACTACATAGACAAGCTCGTTGGAAATCTGAATACACCACCAGAAACAATACAAGTGACATCTCACTCAAGAAAATGTGGATGTGCTTATGAAAGGGAAACTAAGAGAGAAATTGAATCTCTTCTAATGACAGCACAAAACAACGCCATTAGGACCAATCATATCAAAGCTAAAATAGATAAGATGCCACAAAACAGCAGATGATGGTTATGTGGAGATAGAGACGAAACCGTCAATCACATAAGTTATTGCAGCAAATTAGCACAGAAAGAATATAAGATTAGACACGACTAGGTAGTCAGGGTGAGCCACTGCGAATTGTACAAGAAATTTAAATCTGATCATACGAATCTGTCTTGAAAAATGAGACGCACAAACTCCTCTGGGATTTTGACATACAAACAAATCACCTAATCTCGGACAGACGACTAGATCTTATAATAATCAACAAAAAAAGAGAACTTTACAGAATTTTGGATTTTGCTGTGCCAGCTGACCACAGAGTAAAATTGAAAGAAAATGAAAAGAAAGATAAGTAACTTGACTTTGATAAGGAATAAAAAAAACTGTGGAACAATAAAGTGACGAATATACCAAGTGTAACTGGTGCTCTTGGTACAATCATCATAAGACTGATAAAGGGACTGGAGGACTTGGATATATGAGTACGAGTGGAGACCATCTAAACTACTAAATTATTGAGAACGGCCAGAATACTGGAAGAGAACTAGAGACTTGAGGTGACTTGCTGCCACTCAAAGTTCAGTGAAAGACCATCAGCTAACGCTGATGTGAAAAATTCTCAAGGAATAATAATAATAATAATAATAATAATAATAATAATAATAATATCTCAGGAGAACTAGAAAGCTACTCAAGACAAAACTATCTAGCAGAAACCTTATCAAAGGAATAAATACCTGGGCTGTATCCTTCGTTAGGTATTCGGGACCCTTTTAGAAATGGACCAGAAAAGAACTTAAACAAATGGAGCAAAGAACAAGAAGACTAATGACCATGCAAAAGGCATTACATCCAGAGACGACGATGACAGACTATATGTATCAAGAAAGGAGGGAGGAAGAGGACTTGCCAGTATTGAAGACAGTGTTGACGCATCGATACAACGACTCGAGGACTACATAGAAAACACGGAGGACTGATTACAGCTATCAGAAACGATACTGAAAACACGATGGACAACAGAATGACAATAACTAGGAAATAAAAATAGAAAGAAAAACAACTCTATGGGCGTTTTAAACGACTAATAAACAACATCTCACACGAGAAAACCTGGACGTGGAAGAAAAGGAAGCTTTGAGAGAGAAACAGAATCTCTTTTAATAGCAGCACAAAACAACGCCATAAGAACCAATCATATCAAAGCGAGAATAGATAAGACGCAACCATATAGCAAATGTAGGCTATGCAGTGACGGAGACGAAACCATCAATCACATGATAAGCGAATGCAACAAATTAGTACTGAAGGAGTATAAGACTTGACACGACTGGGTGGGCAAGGTGAGCCACTGGGAGATATGCAAGAAATTTAAATTTAACCATACGAATAAATGGTATATGCACAATCCAGCATCTGTCCTGAAGAATGACACACATAAACTCCTATGGGACTTGGACATACCAACAGATCACCTTATCTCGGCTAGAAGACCAGACCTTATAATAATCAACAAAAAAAGAGAATTTGTGAACTTTGCTGTCCCGGCTGACCACAGAATGAAAATGAAAGAAAGGGAAAAGAAGGATAAGTACCTGGACCTTGTTAGGGAATTGAAAAAATTTATAGAAAATGGTGACAATTATACCCATTGTGATTGGTGCTTTTGGTACAGTAACTAAAGGATTATTAAATTGACTGGAGGACTTGAAAGTTGGCGGACGAGTGGAGACCATCCAAACTACAGCATTATTGAGAACAGCCAAAATACTGAGAAGAGTCCTGGAGACTTGAAGAGATTGCTGTCACTAAAACTCCAGTGAAAAACCATCAGCTAAAACTGATGTGAAAAACTCTCAATGAGTTAATAATAATAATAATAATAATAATAATAAGAAGAAGAAGAAGAAGAAGAAGAAGAATGTTGAATTATTTGCTGAGAATTAAGATTGGAAGAATATCCAAATAATAGTAATATTAGAACTTTTATAGAAGCGAAGTAGTATCACAATTAAGAATGTAAGACCAACCAACCAAACATGACACGGAAAAAAAGTCTCTGTGGATTTTTACTATGTAAAAACTTACATAATTACAATGCGTAAATATACATACATATATTGTGGCCAGCTAAAGGGTCTTCCTCTCTAGAAGAATATCAGGCCATATCTGTAACAGAAGTACAGACATCAATCAACCTCTGGGTCTGGAATGGACACAATATACTAATCATAAATTGACTAAACCAAATCCCAAACAACGTGGAACTCAAGTGATAGATAGGAGCGTCATGATCAGAATGTGCCCCCTTGATATCTAATATGAAGGACCTGGTCGACTTCCAGTAAATTTCTGGTACATAAACAATTCGACTGAGAGACACCAACAGGAAAAATAGACTAGAAGACAATAAGAATGTTATCCACTGTTTTTTCAAGAGCAATATAGCTCAAAGGGAGCGTTGAAGAAAATGATCGAAATTTGGGCTGAATCAGCTGGTTTTCATACAACAAAGCAAATGCATGCTGCCAAGCTAGAGTTTTTCAGAAATGTTGGCTCTCTGACCTTGAGATACTAGAAATATGTGGACAGGTCAGTCGTGAAAAATATGCTTACGCAAATTGAAACTCAAAATACTGAAAAACCAAATCACCACAGAACCTTTCACCACAACTTCAATCTTAACACAAGAAAACAGAAAAATATTGTGTTGATAAAGGAAATCATGACTGAAAAGATTAGAGTAATATCCCCAAGGAATCAAAACTAGAAGAAGTCAAGGTATAAACCGAAAGGTAAAAAAGTTATTAAAAAACGCCACCACGGACAACATGACTGAATTAAACGAGCTAATTTACATAGGAGCAAAACTTTTCAGAGATAAAACTGGTCTCCCCCTAACGAACCAGAATGCCAATACAAAACCAAGATGAGAAATTAGGCTAGAATGAAAAATATATATAATAAGGGAAAGTGCTAAGGTAGGAAAACATGCAAAAGTACATTGGAATGAAAGGACTAAAACACAACTGCAGAAATGTCTGACAACTTGAAGAAATAAATCAGAATATTTTGGCCAAAGAAGAAAGACTGAAAAGATACCAAGACAGAGTAAAACAATACAAATAAAATAGGGCCTTCCAAAATTATGAAAAAATTTCACCAATGAGTCGGTCAAGAATGCATAAGGACTAACTGCTAATTGGATTCAAAAGAAACAAAACTGTTTTGGAATAAAATATAAGAACTAAAAGAACATATTTGAAAGGCCGAATGGATAGATAAAATGAAAAAAAAATAACAAAGACTTGATGAAGGCACTGGAGTGGACATACATCTGGACTCGATAAGAGCAACACTCAAGAAAGTACCCAAAAGGAAAATACCTGGCTATGATGGATTACAGTTTTAAAAAATTCACGTCTATCAACTACAGATTTGCTCTGCAATTGATGAAGAAGGAAAAAATTACCCTGATCCAGAAAGTACCCCCGCACTCGCCCCAAAAAAAAAGAACCATCATCAGCATCTATTCACCGATAATGTGTTTACCCACGATGTGGAAAATCCTGACCACACTGATTAAAGAAGAAATCTATTCCTCACTTGAAAGATGCAGACTGTTTTTGGAAGAACTGAAAAGGGTGCCGCTAGAAAACCAGAGGAACAGACGATCTACATTATATATTGATTAGCGCATCCTCTAGAAGGCAGAAATAAAGCGGGAAAATGTAACGATGTCATGAATTGACTACATAAAGATCTGTGATATGGTTCCGTAAACTTGGATAATAAAATGTCTGAAAATGTACAAAGTATCCGACAAAGACATAAATTTCATCACGTAAGCCATGAAAGAATGGGAAGTGGTATTAACAGCGGACTAACAAACACTAGCAGAAGAGAAAATCAAGACAAGACTCATTATCACCACTACTGTTTGTGGTGCCACTCATTTAAGAAGTGCACGGGGGCTACAAACTGACAATATCAATAGAAAGGTTTCATCCCCTCTTGTATATAGTTGATATAAAGCTATTTGTAAAAAAATGAAAAAAAAAACTGGATACCTTGATACAAACTGTAAGAATATACAACAATGAGGATTGCGTCGATGCATAAATACAAGGACCCAAGGAGTCCATTAAAAAGAACAAAGAAAGACTAACTAAATCCGCTAGTAACAGTAATGGCAACATAAGAAAAGACAGAAAAAATGTAAAAGAAGTAAAAAAAGAAATGGGGAAAAACAACTGTATCGATATTTCAAACGACAAACTGGCGAGATTGCGCACGAGAAGACCAAGACACGTCCACAAAAAAAGAAACCTAAAGAGAGACACTGAATCTCTTCTAATACCAGCATAGAACAACGCCATAGGGACCAATTATATATTGAAGCGGAAATTGATATACAGAAGAGCTATAGAATAACAAGAATGGGTTTTGCGTAGGAAGAGATGAAACGGTTAATCATAAAATGCTGTAAATGCAAAACTAACGCAAAAGGAGGACAAGACATACATGGCTGGTTGGGAAAAGGGTATCCACTGGGAAATGTGCAAGAAAATGAAATTTGACTATACTGCTAAATATAATTTGCGCAAACTAGAATGCGTCCCAGAGAATGAAACCCATATAATTCTCTGGGATTTCGAGATACAAACAGATCCCCTACACCCAGCCACAAGACCTGGTCTTGGGTTAATTTACAAAAAAAAAAATGAGAGAATTTCCCATCTTGTGGATTTTACCGTTCCGTCGGAGTACAGAGTAAATATAAAAGAAAGTGAAAAGATCAACAAATACTTGGACCTCGCCAGAGAACAAAGAAAGCAGTGTAACATGCAAGTGTCAGTGATACTAATTTTACCTGGTATTCTTGAAACGGTCTACAAGGTCTTGGGGAAGGAACTGGAGGAATTGGACATCAGAGGCAGAACCGATATCACCCAGATTCTTGGATTGTGGAGATCAGCCAGAATGGTTAGAATTGTCAGGGAGACCTGAGGATACTTGCTGTCACTCATACTTCAGTGATAAACCAACAGCTAACGCTAGTATAAAAGAAATTCACAATAATCATAATAATAATAATGGAAACCCAAAGAGAGAAACTAAATCTCTCCCAATAGCAGCACAAAACAACGCCATAGGACCAACCATATCAAAGCAATAATAGATAAGACGCAAAAAAATAGTAGATTTAGATTATGTTGTAATAGAGACGAAACGACCAATCACATAACAAGCGAATGCAGCAAACTAATACATAAAAAGTGTAAGACTAGGTGGCCAAGGTGATCCACACGCAACTGTGCTAGAAATCAAATAATAATAATAATAAGAAGAAGAAGAAGAAGAAGAAGAAGAAGAAGAAGAAGAAGAAGAAGAAGAAGAAGAAGATGCAGTAATTTAGTGACTTGAATAACATAACAAAGTGAATAGAGGATAATTACAACGTCTATTGATTTAATGAAAGAAAATGGTTTCAAGCTGGCAAAGGAAAGAAGCAGAAGATACCACGCACAAACAATTATGGACGCGGACTACGCCGATGACATAGCTCTTCTGGCAAATACACCCGCCCAAGCCGAAACCCAGCTACATAGCCTGGAACGAGCAGCTGCTAGCTTAGGCTTCCATGTCAACGCAGACAAGATGGAATACATGTGCTTTAATCAAAGTGGCGACATCTCCACACAAGGGTGGGCCTTTAAAACTAGGGGACAAGTTCACCTACCTAGGGTGCATTGTCTCATCAACCGAGAATGACATCTACATGCGACTAGCAAAGGCATGGATAGCTATCGATAGGCAATCGGTTAAATGGAAGTCAGACATGACCGTTGAAATAAAACGCAGTTATTTTGCAGGCAGCAGTCGTGTAGATACTGCTATATGGATGCAATACATGGACGCTGACAAAACGTATGGAGAAAAAGCTTGATGGCAATTTCACAAGAACGCTGCGAGGAATATTGAACAAATCCTGGAGGCAACACCCCACAAAACATCAGCTGTGCGGCCACCTACCACCCATCACGAAAACTATCCAAATTACACGAACCAGACATGCAGGACACTGCTAGAGAAGTAAAGACGAACTCATAAGCGATATACTCCTGTGGACTCCTTCACATGGACGAGCAAAGGCAGGACGACCAGTTAGAACCTATATACAACAGCTCTGTGCCGATACATGATACAGCCTTGAAGACTTCCCGGGACTGATGGACGATAAAGACGGGTGGCGAGAGAGGGTCAGGGATAACTCATAAAGAATGTTCAATCACATAATAAGCGAATGTAGCAAACTGATACAAAAGAAATTCAAGAAAAATACGACAGAGGGAGAAAAATGACCCCTGGGAATTGTGCAAGTGACTAAAGTTTCACCTTACTGACAAATGGTAAAAGCAAAAACCAGAATGTGTCCTAGAAAATGAGACGCACAACACTCTGGCACTTTGAGATACAAACAGACTGTCCAATCCGGGCCAGAAGACCAGAACTAGCTTAAATTAACAAGAAGAGAAATTGTCAACTAGTTGATTCTACCATTCCAACGGGCCACAGAGCGAAAATATTAGAAAGGTAAAAAAAAAATGGAAAAATAATAGTGATGAATAAATTATGAAACACGAAGGTAATAGTCCCGAAAAATATGTAAAAGAGATTGAAAAAACTGGAGATTAAAGAAAAAATTGAAACCGTCCAGAAGACATCTCTGTTAGAATAGAAGAGTGTTGAAGAATTGAGGAGACGAGGTGTTTCACGGTCTTCTGTGAAAGCCAACAAATACTACCAGTGGGAAAAACTTTATTTTTACAATTTTTATTCTATATTAATAATACAGAATAAAAATTGTAAAAATAATTGAAAATAATTAAAAAGAAATAATTATAAAATGGAATAACGCTACATTGAAAATATTTCGTCAAAAATATTGAGAAAAAACAGCTTAAGACTTCTATTTATCGCCTTAACCACATGAATCACGGAAAGCCTCGAAGTAAAGAATAATTTCCAGTCGTTCTGTCGCCCAATTCACTATGTCATCTTTATTTCATTTTTTTTTTTTAAATAACGTTTCTGTTACCATGAAATAGAACGACACAGAAATAACAATCAAACCTCAACAACCAAGAAATGTATAAACAAAAACTTGCAAAATAATAACATAACAACGAATAACAACAACGATGACAAGACATAATAATAATTCATCTTAAACAAAGAACACAAGAATAGATTTTACTGATACAGCTACTAAAAGCGGCCATCGCCGGTTAATGAAAAAATACCCTTTTTTTTTTCTTCTTATCTCTTCGTCCTGTTTTGAGAAGGGCTTAATTGTGTTCTTTCACGTCTAGAACAAAATGTTTCTTCT
>OY757921.1:98914130-98979130 GCA_963585895.1 Sepioteuthis lessoniana | reverse complement strand
AGATTATTTTCTATATACACTCAACTTTCCTTCCTTTATTTCTCTTGAGGAAAAAATTTACATTCTGTTCCTTCAAGTATGTATATAATTTCAACATCGCTAATTATTTTCATGAACGAAAACCTTCTTGTTTACTTAGATGTGCTATTACTAACCTAAAATTTCCTTAGTGCTGATTGTTTAACTGTATTTATTTACATATCAGCGTATAAACATACTGTCCTCATTACATCGTATCACATACACAGGAAGACAACATACACAAAAATAATATATTGCCAGACTAAGACTAAACAAAACTGTTAAATTGAATGCAAGATCTTTGCTTTCTTGTACTGTAAATATTGCGGCATATTAATGCTCTAAATTTTATTACCTTTTCTTACAAGAAAAGACATTTTGACTTTAATTGTTTATCAACAAACTTTTTAGTCAAGTTACAGAAACAGAATTTATTGAATTTGTCGATTAGTGTTTTATTCTGTCAAGTACACACTTTCCCGATATATATATATATATATATATATATATATATATATATATATATATATATATATATATATACTGGATCCGTCCAAGTTTTCATATGAGCCGTTTGATTTATCACCAGGGTGATAACACAGTTTCGGTAGCCGCCTTGAGCTACCGAAACTGTGTTATCACCCTGGTTGGCAGTTGATAAGGCTAGGGTATCGCACGTGCTTTCACACGTTGTATGATGAAAAAAATATACGTCCAAGTTTTCATATGAGCCGTTTGATTTGGGATTGAATTAATTTAAGTAGGCACCGTATGTTTTCCAAAAATTGGCTGGAAATGTGGTATAGGCATTTTAGAATGTCTCTGCTATATTCAAAGTTGATCTTATCTAAAAAAAAAAAATGTAAAGTTAGCGACAATAGTCGAGGTTGAACCGAGGGCTCTCTTTTCAATAGCTACAATACCGAGGTGTAGGGGAGGGCGCGTCTCCATTTCCTGGATTGCTCCACTTTACCCTTGACCCTTACCTTATAATGCTGAATGTTAAGCAAAGCGGCATCAAGTACCTTTTTTGAGTCTTTGGGATTGAAACCTGACCACTGGCGAACACTCTTCAAGAATTTGGAGTCTTTCTGTGTGTAATATGAACGTGTTTTCAGGTAGCATTATATATATATATATTCACAAACTTTTCCGTTGTATCACAACTCTTCAGTCTGGCGAGATACGCAGAACGCTTAAAGCTGGGATCGAAACCCGCCTAACTTTACAGTAGACTTAGTATCTTACCGCTCGGCCATTTAGACGACTTACGTCAACTCGGGAACTATAACGCATTTTGTATTAGCTTTCGTTTGTTTTACATATTACACTATCGGATACCGGAGTGCTCAGTTCGTTAGAAGAGTTATATATATATATATATATATATATATATATATATATATATATATATATATATATATATATATATATATATATATATATATATATATATATATATGACGTATAAGGAAATAGTTTGTAGGTAACCATGTTAAATGTGTTAGAGCTCATTTTTTGCAGGCAACTGGTTTCAAGTATTTTTTGTCCAACTTATTATCATATTTGATATTAAGTTGTTTCAAGTATTGCTATATAACAGTGATAATTCTTTTTTGATATTGATCATTTGTTTGCATTCAGTTTAAATGATTTTAAGTTTTGTGAATTGATATGAGTAATTCTGTTTATCAAGTATTCCCATCTAATGCAAAGTTGTATTCATGCCTTTCTAAAAAGTATTTGTGAATACAGTGCATGACTACAGCAAGTGGAACTTATAGTAATTTACGAAGGTCTTTACTTCGATTTAGCACAAGGCCAAATGAATGGGGCACCCAATGAGACAGCATGTGGAACTTATACTCGGCTTGACGATTCCATTTTCTTCTTCATTGTCAAATGCTCGAGTGACGTTACAGATAAATTTCAAACATACGACACAACTCCCTATTTTTCTTCTTCCTCTCTGTCTCTGTCTGTCTGTCTGTCTGTCTGTCCCTCTCTCTCTCTCTCTCTCTCTCTCTCTCTCTCTCTCTCTCTCGTTGCTATCTATCTATCTATCGTTGCTTTATCATTGGCTATCTATCTTGATCTTTGCATCTCTTTCTTTTTATTTTTTAGTGGAGAAGAAGGAGGGTTGCTGTTTTTTTCTCTTCTCTTAGCTTCTTTATTCAATTTATGGATCTTTTTAGCTCTTCTCTGGGCTTATTTGACCGTTGAAGTTCTATTTATCCCCAAGCAACGTTTGATTATCTTCATTGTTGTCTAATTTCATCTCCAGTGCATCTTACATTGTTAAAAATGAACTTCTTATGCCATGCAAGCGAGCACACTGACACAATTCCTATAAGGAAATGTCGACACACACTAAAAGACAGCAGTGGTGTAGTGGTTATCGTCGTAGGAAGTGGACACGGAGACCTGAGTTCAAAATCTTGAAAAATGCTGTTTGCATTTCGCATAGAGCTAATATTCTTGGGAAAGGTATTAATTCAACAATTCTTCCTCCATCTATGGGTAAATAGTAGGGCAACCTGGGATCTTTAAACTTAGTATGGTAACCAGTCTAGGAGAAGGAAAATTCTGCATTCAAACCTGTTAAACTCTTCTTAAAATTCACCTTGTGTAACATTATTCTTGTGCGGAGGGGCTGGTAAATACATACACTTAGTTTAATTCAGAGAAACTGGAGATATAGAAGCAAAAATACCAACCGCTAAACGAAATGTCAACTGCTCCACCTTTTATTTAGTTGATGCAATGCGCAGCTTTTTTATTTCCAACGTACGGGTGCTTAAGTGAATCATGCCCGAAAAACAAAATTGGTTAATTGAGTCCAAGTTACTTTCTACTAATTCCCTTAAAAAAGACATGAAACCGCTTCTCTTTTATGCTTTATCCAATCGCTAAACATAAAACGATAAAACTCTATCTTAACTCACATAATGTTATTATCAACAGATAATAGTAAGAGGGTAATTCTCTGCTTTATGACAAAGTAAGAGAAGAAGAAAAATCATTTTGCCACATTAGAATGTCTAGAATTTATGCTTTGATAATTTCGAACAAGTTGATTAAACACTTATGTTTAATCAATATGCTGAAAATGTGTAAATCTTTCTTTTAATTTTACTAAATATAAACATATATATATATCATGTACATATAATAATTGTACTATGGTTTAGTTTTTTAAGCGTAATCTAAATATAACTATCAATTTCAATCGAATATATTCCTTGTTATAAAATTGTTTAACTTTTGGGTTCTTACGTATGTTTTTATGGGTAGAGAGAGACAAAAACACTCTCATGAGAAATGAAATTTTATTTAGCAAAAATTAAGTGAACACATAAGGAGAAGAGAAGTGTGTTCTTTTTACATTTTTACTTATTTACCAAAGATGATACCGTAAAAGTGTATGCAAGTTTTTAATGTTATTTAGGAATACTTGAAAACATATAACTGTTTGAAAAATATCGTTAGGTTTGCGTTTCTTTTTTAAAGGCATATCAACCTGAAAAATATTAGAATGAAGAATTACTAAAGGAATAATTGTTTACAAATGAGTATCATTAGTGACTTGAAAACATGTATTTGCTAATAAAAAGAATGTTTTCGGCATGAGATAATCCAATAAAGGGTGAAATGCCTTAAAATATATCAAAATCAACCAGCCTGGTTCTTCTGAAAGTTTTTTAACGCTGGCTGTAGTGTTTTCCTCAACTTTGTGTTTTAAAATATTACAATATACAACTAGTAATTATTACAATCAATGGAAAAGTCACAATCCTTGAAATTTTTAACCAATTTTTGGGAAGAATGGTCAGATATTGATATTTCTTTTTCAATTGTTTAAATTTCTTCCACCCCCAAACCCCTGAGAGTACGGTATCAATAGAGAAAATGAAAGAGTACGTTTTTCGCGTATTTGTGTGGCTGTGACCTATGTGGAAAGCGAGAGAGACAGAAAGAGAAAGTACACTTTGGTATACGTGGAAGATACTGTAGGTATTTGAGCATGTAAGAAAAGTAAATTTTCGTGCATGAAAGAGAAAGTACATTTTAGTGTATTGAAGAAGGGAGTAGATTTTCATTTGTCACTTATTTCGATATAGTTCGGGATTAGTAAGTTCATATTGAGGTTATAACAATATGAATATTGATCTCAATTTGCATTCTTTAAGAAATAACGATTTTTTCAAAAGTGGGAATCGAACAGAATTGATAGTTTGAAGTTGTAACATCAAAACCCTACATTGCCTGATCGTAAAACTACCTCGCAATCGTTATTTCTTTACTTTTGTCATCATTTTACCTAAGGATTTATTGATGTCTTTTCCCTGTTTCTAAGCTCGCATGTATTCTAGTAAAGTCATAGAAGTTCATGTTGACAACGTAATAAAGAATCACATATTGCTACTAATAGTTTCACGTGTTCACGGACGTCATACAATACTACATTCAGAAGAATCTCTGCTTTACAAGCGGAACAAAAGAGAGTGGCGCCACCTTTATGTCCGATCTATTCGGCTGGGATTCTTTGGAATGTAATATCGTCTGCTGATCGAGAAAACAATATGAAAATACGAGTAGCAATATCTGTGGTTTTGATTTAAATATCACACTGCATGATCTGTGTTCTGTCTCAGATTTCGAGCACAATTATTATAAATACTTCAACCTGTGAAAATGATAATAAAAAAATATGTGTGTGTGTGTGTGTGTGTTAGCACACAAAACAAACTAATAGATAAATAGATAAATAGATAGATAGATAGATAGTTAGATAAGGCTTTTTTTATTTGAAACTATACATACCTCGATATATATAATTAATACGACCTGGTCCGACTGCAGCCTTAAACTCCACAAGTAGTCTATCACCACCACAACGACCACTCTGTGATTAATGTTCAGTAATTTAAAAAAATGTATTGAGACAACTGTAATGTAATATTTATTGTATAAAATGCAGATTTTTTTTCTCTGTGGATAGAAACAGAAAGTGTATGAACGAAATGAGAATATAATGAAAGAGGAACAAAAATAGGCTTATACGGATTTAAATGGAAAGAGATTTAAACGAAGATAGATAGATAGATAGATAGATAATTTCCGGGTTAATTTTTTTAATGATTACGATGTTTGGGCTTAAATGCCTTTTATATTTAATAAAATAGTTATTCTTCAGTATTTTTAGTAATTCTGAGGTCACTTTGCGTGGGCAATGGGAGATGCAGCCTTTTGTCTATTTCCCTGCTGTGTTTTGTTTATAGACAGCATTACATGATCAGAGAAGTCGTCAAATTTCATTGTGTTCTAAATTTCAGAACCTATTTTATCGAGTCCTGCTGCTTTTCAGCTTTTAATTTTTTCAGGGCAACCTCAAATTCTTCCTCCATAAACTATCTTAGATTTATATCTTGTTGACCATTAATAATTTTTTCAAAAAGTTTATCAGTTATTTCAGAAGGGTTTCAGAACATATTCTTGAAATGTTCTTTCTATTTCTGATGTCTTTCCTCTTGGCTGTCAGCTTTTACTTTTGCTCTCAAAGTGCTTTCTTCTCTCAGCCGTATTAATCGTGATTGTCTTTCTTCTACCGAGTCTTTGATTTTATTGATTTGGCCTTGAATGTATTCTAAATGATCTTTTTGGTATGTTTTAGTTCTCTCGAGGATTTCTTAAGGTTTTGCGCAATGACGTATGTTGGCTTTCTGTTATTAAGAATACTTTTTTCATTTAAGCCCATTTTTGGCTAATTTCTATTGACTTTCATTTGAGCCTTGGTTTTCTTGGTATTAACTCGGATCTGCTTCTACATGAGTGGTAACATTTTTTTTTTGTATTTATCATTTGGAATATGACTTTCAGAGGAAGAGTATTAAACTTCTATCAAACATGCTGCCTCCATAATCACTCAGTGATCCTTCTTCGGCTAACATATTCTTGGATAGGAGAGTATTATACGAGACATACAAGTGTATAGCGATGGAAACCATAGGAAGCAGTATGGTGAATGTGAAGTAAGGTGGGTGTATCCCAGCGGCACTCTTCACCTGACACTGAGCGAAGGGACCTCAGAGGCCCACACTTTTGACTTTTTGCTTTTTGTATAATTGTAAAATTTTCAAGTATGCAGTTACAACAATCTGATCCTAGGTAGAAATGCTGATCCATGCGTAAATAATCCCGTTATTTCTAATAGTGTCTATGCAAGATATAATCAAATGGAGTAGGATCCCTGATGTGAACAGGCAATTGTTAATGAGTTCAATTCTCAATACTTCTGACCATGTTCTAAAGTTAAGTTTAATCAATAACTAAAATGTGATATAATTGTCATCGATCTTTTTAAAATTTCAAACCATAAAGATTGAGGAAATTATAATTAGTTGATATGTGGATGAGCAACTTTTCAGTTCCTATTCAGATCACGTGCGTTGGCATGTGACAATTTTTTATTCTGTAATGAGTGCTGTCAGCTTTCTGTCGTTTAAATCAAAAGCAATTTTTTTTCAAAGCTACATGCTGTTACATGCCAGAGGTCAACTTTGAACAGCTTCAAAATCCCTTTCGGATCATCACTTTCTTTCTCATTTGCGTCAATTTTTAAAACTCTCTCTCTCTCTCTCTCTCTCTCTCTCTCTCTCTCTCTCTCTCTATCGATCTATCTATCTATATCTATCTCTCTCTCTCTCTCTAACTTAAAAATATCCCCTTTTCATTACCACTCCCTATACATACGCCCTTCTTTTTTATCTCTTCTTTTTTACTTCTTCTTATCTTCCTCTCTCTCTCTCTCTCTCTCTCTCTCTCTTTCTCTCTCTCTCTCTTACTTAAAATATATCCCTTTTTCCTTACCACTCCCTATACATACGCCCTTTTTATCTCTTTTTTTTACTTCTTCTTATCTTCCTCTCTCTCTCTCTCTCACTCTTTCTCTCTCTCTCTCTCTCTAACTAAAAAAATATCCCCTTTTCATTAGTACTCCCTATACATACGCCCTTCTTTTTTACCTCTTCTTATCTTCCTCTCTCTCTATCTATCTATCTATCTATCTATCTATCTCTGTGTGTATATATATATATATAAATATATTTATTGTATTAATTGTAATTCTTATGGTCTTTCTCATGTTTTCTACCTGGTCTTTATTTTTTCTTCCTCTTTTCCTTCCTCCAGTTCACACACGCATACATGCAGCCACAATCTCTCTCCCTCTCTTTATACTACGTTACCATTCTATTCCTCTTATTCGATATACCACTCTCTCCTATCACAGTATCTTGTTTTCTATTGTCCTCGTTCTCTCTTCCTGTCTTTTTCTCCTCTCTATTTTTCATCCCAACATTCATTTACTTCTCTTTCACCATTTTTGTTTTTTGTTTTTTCTATTCTGCTCCTCAGTCTTCATCCCCCTATCGTCATGTCTAAATTCCTGCCTTCGACATTCTATGTACCACATTAGTGCATGTATATTATTCACAAACAACAGCATACAACCCACACACATTCTGAAACATATTTTCTTCTCCAGTTTCTACACTATCAGGTCTTTAAAATCGCAATAGGAGATTTTATTTGTTCGTTTCTTCGTACGATTCACATTCTTATTTGACTCCTATGTCAAACAGCAAACATTCACCTAGTGTCAGCATGGAAATGGGTTACGACAAGCTTTGCTGAAACGCTTACCTGAATTTTACAGGTGTTATACAGTTATTTGCAGACATGAACTGAAAATATAACAGAAGACATTAAAATGGTTGCAACATAAGTATCTTAATAAATGCTCTGACACTTAATACAGATATAAATATGATTCAAAATGAATAAAAGAGATAGATAGATAGATAGATCGATAATATTTTTCCAAATTTTTATTCTCCAGACATCTTCAAGTGGAATTTTTATTAATATTACACCTTATTAAGACATCTCTCTCTCTCTCTCTCTCTCTCTCTCTCACACACACACACTCACACACACACACACACACACACATATATATATATATATATATATATATATATATATATATATATATATTATATATATATATATATATATATATATATATATATTTTTTTTCGGCCTAACCAAGAAGAAGATGTTCTTCTTTTTAGATTTTTATTGAATTCTTCCTAATTAATAAGAAATTTGTATGTACTAAGTGTGTTGAACTGCAGAATGAATATGATGAATACTATGTCCCTTTCTTCTCTTATTGGTAGGGCTACAGCAAAATCCATACTGCATATGGTTCTAGTGAGCTGTTTACGTTAAGCAAACTTTCGGATATTGGTAGGGCTACAGCAAAATCCATACTGCATATGGTTCTAGTGAGCTGTTTACGTTAAGCAAACTTTCGGATATTACTTGTGCATTAAATAGCTCAGTTTGAGATCAAGTTGAAAATGACTTTGAACTATATTAATACATTGGCTATTAAAAAATGTATACAACAATTATGAATTGCCTTTGAAAATAATCATTATTATGAAATAGAAATAGTTACTAGAAATGTTATAATCGCTTGCAAATTATTGGTGTTAGTTGAGAATACTTGAAACCATATAATTCTATACAAATTATTTATATGAAATAGGAATACTCAAAATGATATGACTATGTGCAACTTATTTGTATCAAGAATAATTACTTGTAATTATAATTATTTTCAAAAGGTTATCATCATGAAGTAGGAACCGTTACTTAAAACCAAATAATTGTTTGCCCTGTCGGCTAGGGCAGTAAAATACACTGACAGCATCTCTGCAGAGGAGAAATACTCCCCCCAAAGAGTATCCTGGATATAACACTAAACAATCTAATGCTAAGGCTCTAGTAATGCGGGAGTTTGGGGGAATGCGAAGTACCCCTTCATTGCCCTCGCTCCCAGATCTACTCAGACCCGGAGTGGTAGCACCTGACAGTGTCCTATCTATAGGTCAAATACAACTAAACTGTAATTACGCTAAACTGAATGGTTTGAAATAGAACTGTTTTGATATTTAACTGTGGGTAAACAAAAAACTGTACTTATACTAAACTAAATTGTTTGAAACCTTTCTCAAAATGACTTCATTACGCGTTAAGTGACCTGAAAAGGGTTGATACGCCGTAAAACCAACCAACCAATTGGATAATTGCTTTTAAAAAGACTGAATTCGGCATTAAATAACCAAACAAGTGTTGAGATGCCGTAAAACCAACCAACCAACCAACCAACCAACAATAAAAACTTGTTAAATCAAGAAAATTAGAGGGCAACAAAGACTGATTTACAAAGATCTTCAGAAAATATCTGCATTAAAAAATATTATTTATTCTTTACTTCATTATTGTATGCATTTACACCCAGGTAGAATGGATGCCTCTTGTGGTATACTGGTTAACAAGCTAGACTAGCAAACTTACACGAGTGAGTTCGAGGATTATTAGGTGTCCCATTCATATGGCATTGTGCCACATCTAAGCAAAAAGCTTTGTAAATTACTACTCACCGGCAGAATGTAACACAAGGTCAATTTTAAACCTAGTAAAGCTGATTTGAAATCAGATGTTTCTTTTTCCTAAACTGGATGCCTAACCAAGTCGGCTCTACTATTCACCGATAGCTAGAAGCAGAATAGATAGATTTTTGTCTTTTCCGAGAGTATTAGCGT
Source organism: Sepioteuthis lessoniana (assembly GCA_963585895.1). Lineage (NCBI taxonomy): Eukaryota > Metazoa > Mollusca > Cephalopoda > Myopsida > Loliginidae > Sepioteuthis > Sepioteuthis lessoniana. The sequence continues at coordinate 98,969,432 of OY757921.1, read as the reverse complement.
GAATTAATACGCAACCACATCTAGAATTTGAACTCAGATCTCTGATTTCATTTTCTATGATGATATCCCTTTACGCTATGCACGCTTTCACTAGGATATCGTAAATTTTTAAAAGTTTTTTTCATGGAAGTATTATCGTCAAAAATTCGATTTTTGGTTTTTATCTACCATAATGAAACTACATGATCTTTCCCCTAAAGAAATTCACATTCAACCATTTTACAGATATCGATTGAACCAATTAAATCTTATCAAGTACAAAGACGATTTCTACTTTACACTTTTAAAATTAGAATAGTCTGTAGACAAAATAAGAAAGCGGAGGCTTAACTTACCTTCTCAGTCTCAGAATAAAACCTTTGAACCATCGGTCAAGCTGATGTTCAGACAATGAGCTTAAACTCTAAAGGCTATTGGGACATTGCAAATAAAGACAGGCCGGACATGTGATGTATCGGTGTCATGGCAATTGAGCAGGTATAAAGAAACGAAGTCGCAAAGGGACAGTCTCCACACGATGCCGCCTCGGATAAATATGACGCATAAAATGATGGATGCCAGAATTCGGTCCCAAAACGAACATGTTTCGATTCAAATCATTCAAGAAATAGGAAGCCATTTTTAAATTTCTTCTCGCTACTCACGTTTGTGTGCCAATAAATACATGAATACATGTATAAAATGCACATATACATTTTGTGTTTCTCTATTCTCACACACACACACACACACACACATACACACACACAGTACACTCATAAATAAGTACATCTCTAACAATTTTTAACAAAAAATGAAATGTTTTCTGAACCAAAGAAACAGAATTTTATTATTTCTAGCTGAACATTATATATTCAAAACGAATATTATTAATTGTTATTACAAAAATTTTAGAATGTCTGCAAGCAAAAATAAAATTGGAATACTTCTGTAATCAAATAAAAAATTGAATAAAATTAAATAGGTATATTAAAGGAATGAATATATATATATATATATATATATATATATATATATATATATATATATATATATATATGCCTACAGAGTCAGAAAAAAATCAACCAAAGTTTCTCCTAAGCAGATCATCAGGATTTCACTCTACTTAGTGTATTGATCACTCATAGGTTTAGCTTGACGAATTCTATCGGTGTTTTTTTCCCACCATCAGAATTATAGAATTGGTATCAAAATTAGATTATATATATATATATATATATATATATATATATATATATATATATATATATATATATACCATTAATCAGATACTACATTCTACTTTTGAAAAGATATCAGACTTGATCGTCCGGTTGAATATAATTGTTTAGAAACTGTTGTTTGATTGAAATAAACTAAGAGAGAGAGAGAGAGAGAGAGAGAGAGAGAGTGTGTGTGTGTGTGTGTGTGTATGTGTGTGTGTGTGTGTTCCCGCCTGCGTTTATATGTGTGAATGCTTCAATGTACTCAAGTGCGTGTACATTCATCTATGAGTGTGAGTATGTGTCTTAGTGTTTTGAGTATTGCATAAATTGCATAAATTGGACATAGATCTAATTTAATCCAGTGTTAATCCCAATCTTCCTTAATCTTTTCTCCTACGAGATCTTATCTCATCTTAGCTCTTCAGCAACGTTCATCTATAACTCGTGCGTGTTTAAGAGATGATTTCAATTCAGCTAGTCTATCTCTCATTCCCACCTCTAACAATGAAACTGGTTTGAATCTCCTAAATTCTATTTCAAAAAGTCAGTGTTGGTAAAAATGTTTTTGGTTTTCTTTCTCTTGATCCGATTTTTTTTTTTTTTTTTTTTTTGGTCAATGGATAGTTACTTAATCTCTCGCTAGGTGGCAAGCAATAGTCCTTAAAATGCCTATCTGAAAACAAAAAGATCAATTAAAATCGACATCAGATGTATTTTCTATCAAAATGTCTTTAATCGATGCAGATAACAGTAAATATTATGTATATTTAGGGAATGAAAAGATCTATGATTCCCAAAAGAATTAGCACAAAGTAAAAGCCATCCAGGATCTGAATACGGTTCGTCGATTCCAATTTCCTCAGACAATAACTGTTACCCCACCCGCACTTTCCTTACAACTCATACATCCTGATTAATAATTAATTCAGTTTGTGAAAAATATTCAAAATGCGTAAATGTTAAGGTTGTAAGACATTCGTACGCCCTTGGATTCTAGTGACATACGCGTGTACGACAGTATGCCACTCTCTGTGTCTAGCTACAGACCTTTAAATAAATGTAGGCACAGTGACAAACAAGATAACTGGTCATTATGCATTCTGCAGGTTTTGTTTCAGAGAAGATTCTCATAGATTTTTATTGTCAAAGATTACTTACAAGTTAGCAGAGGTTTGATGTTCGTGCTTCCTTCACCACAGCTTTATCACGAGTCTGGAGCCCCTTCTATCCCATGTGAATATATAATGATATATAATGATAAATAGTTCAAATCCTGGAGAAAGTTTTTCTGTGTCCTTAATGCTTTTGGGGATGGCATAAATCCATCTCTTCCCCCTTCTAACAATGGCTAAAACTTGGTATGACAAGGTTCTTTAGCCTTAGTAAGACAACCAGACCAGAAGAATTCGAACCAGCTGTACTTTGCTTAAAAATCAACCGTGTGTCGCATCCTACCCGTGGAAGGAAATTTGGTGTGTATATATATATATATATATATATATATATATATTGATGATTTGAGATACTAGGAAATATTCGAGATAAAAACTAAGATTTCGAAAGCCAATTTTCAAAGCAGGCATGATTTTAAAAATTACCGTAACAAAAAAATCTCCCATTATCTCTATCCATCTCTCTCTCTCTATATATATATATATATATATATATACATGTGTATCTCTGTGTGTGTCACCATACACACACATACACATGTATTTATGATTGTGAAATTACCTTGGAATCTACAGCTGTATTCACATGTGAAGAGTATCTGATAGAAAAGTTCAAACATATTTTTCAACTTATAGTTGATTATGGAAATAAGGTCATCATTTTGATACACACGCTCGCAAACCAGTCACTTACATAATGAAGTGGATGTTATTAAAGGATACCTTGCAGGCAGCACTATGAAAATGAGAATCTGCTATTTTTTTTAACATTTTAGGAAGAATGAATGATGTGAAGTAAATACATTGCATGTTCGCAAAAAAAAGGAATCAGAGAATCGATTGCTATTTTATTTCTACATTATAAAATAGATATGAACTGAATGAGATTGATAGAAACAAAAGAAAGAGAATGTAGCAGCTGTAAAGGGAGTTTATCTCACCGACAAGGAAAAGCACCCTAAAACTAAGACTGAGAATAAAAATCAATCGCATCCTCTTCGTAACAACATTCTCAAACCACTGGCCCAAACAATCAAGAACCATTCGGACAATTTGTAAGATAACCCCGACTTAAAGAACCAGGCATTGTCGGTCAACTAACCTCAGAGGAATGATAGGTAACAACAATATACTAAACAAATAAGTAACCCTTAATAAACCCGCCATAAAATCCTTTATATTTTGCCAACCAGGCAATGTCAAGAACAACTTATGCTATAAACACCTCAAATAAAACAACTCATTCACTAGTTTCACAAAAAAAAGACTTTCAAAATTTACCGCGAATCAAATTTCAGAAGTAAAAATGTAATTTATTTCCTGGAATGCACACAATGCCAAAAATATTGTAGGAAATCAATAATTGAAAAAAAGAAGACAAATGCATAAAACGTCCGAAAACATGCGCGCCATCTGGATTCAATATGAAACTTAATCACCCGACCTTGAAATAAAAAAAAATTGACAACCATAAACATCTATACAAACAAATAAACGCAATAAGCCGCTGCTTATTTGAAAGGATGTCCCTTGAAAATAATACTGCAAAAAAATCCACGTAAACAAACGACGCTTGTCAAGTCACAACTAATTTGAAACGCATTTCTCTCACACTTAATAAAAACACATTAAGGTAGGTACTTTCGCCCCAGAGAGACAGATATATAAGAGACCATCCAAAGACACTGATCAGAAAACATTCTTCATTTGACCAATAGATATGCTACGCCAACAGTACATTATATATATATATATATATATACAATAAATACATACGAACAGATTAGCATGGCACTATGGCTAGGATAGATAGATAGATAGATAGATAGATAGATAGATAGATAGATAGATAGATAGATAGCCCAATACTGGGATTGACTATCTGTAGATCAAAGCTTGAACAGAATAGACACAGAGTGAATGACAGTTGATGACAGCTAGTTTTTCACCGATGAACTCTTGAACTGATGATCGCATTGGCAAGAAACACCATTGATTCTGTGTCTACAGCGTTCAAACTTAGATCTGTCAAAATTAACCAGATACTCACAGAATAAGATATAAACTGAAATTTATACGATCATATTTAAATACCGTATATACTCGACGAGTGATCGAATCCTGAAAATCTAGTTCTTAGGCAAAAAACAATCGTTTAGTTATCCATGACTTATAATTTTGTCAGGATAAAATTCTATAGGAACTACTCGGAGAAAAATCATTGCTTTAAAAATTAATGGTTTCGTGAAGATAAATTAAGAGTCGACCTCTACGCAGTATCGACTGATACGCGTCTATATACAATGGTAATAAACAGATTACAATAGATCAATGGACTGAAATCGATCGATGTTTAGAATGAAGTAGATATTCATCAGCATAATCTTTGATTTAATGACTGAAAAATACTCTACTACTTTAAAGAGAGAGGGGTCTAAGCAAAAATATAAACTTATATTGGTGGGTGGGGATTGTTAAACATTGCTGGAGGAAATATTTATTTCGGGTAGCCAAAAAAAAGAGGAAAAATCGAAAAAAGAAAGAGAACAAAAACACTGAATTTAATGAACTCCCCACCACCCTTGTTTCTTGTTGGCATTTCTTAATATAAAACTGACGCGTTCATTTTCTTAGCAACCTATTTTTTGCACACCCTTCCTCCTGCAATAAAAATTGCAGTAAATCATACATTTTACTTCCTCTGAGGCTGAGTGTCGTCATAATTATCCATTGAAACTATTCTCTTATTTAACTATTAGAAACTTTGCTGTTTTGCAAATGAACGAATCTTCACTTCTCAAATAACAACAGACGATACTTAATTCATTCAGACCTCCCGACGCCTATTTCATTTAGAGATCACCCACACCTTCACTGCACTAATATTTTTGTGCACTAATTTAGTATTTCTGTACTCACCATTATCACCATCGTTGTTGTCATGGAAACAGTTTATAGAATTAATAGTAGTTGTAGAAGTAGTAATAATTATTTTCATTATGTAAGTAATCATTGTTGTTGTTGTTGTCGTTGTCGTTGTTTTAGCAATAGTTACAATCTGGTTAATTACTTTATACCCTTGGGTAAGTTTGTAAATACATAAGTTGATACGGGGTATAGGTTGGCCTTTGATTTATGAAATCTACTCTCTGAGGTCAAGAGTACCAGCTTGTCTTTCTCATTATAACTGAATTTAAGCTATGCAAAATGTTCACCACCAACCACGCCTAATGCATGCTTAGCATAATAGTTATCGACGTTTGAAATGAAATCGCGACCCCAAGTTCAAATCCTGGACGAAGCTGTTTGTTTTTCAACTCACACTAATACCCTTGATGAAGGTATGAATCTACTTATAACGAGTAGGTCAGATAGGATTCTTTAGCTTTACTAAGGCAACCAATCTAGGAAAAGAAAAACTGAATTGAAAACAGCTTTACTCCGCTGAAAAGATCTACCGTGTGTCATCCCCCGCCTGTTTGCTATAGGCTCACTGTATTTATCCCAACAATCTTTTCACATCGTAAGTTGGGGTTGAAACTTCAATTTTTAGTCATGGATTGATCAACATCAATTTCTGCATAAAATGTCATCTTCAAGATTCGAGTTATACACTAATACAAAGATATTCTTGTGACTTGAATTACCAGAGAGAATTAAACTTCTCAAGATTACAATCTATGTTCTCATCGTTCACCAAGCCATTCAAGAGAAATTTTATCCCTTCAATAGCGATGATGAATAATCTTAGCACGAGGAAAAAACAAAACCAAAACCTGCTGACCAATCACTTTTTCGCTATGTTACTTGATACTTCAATTAAATATACTGATGTAAACTCGGAAAAGAAAATTAACAATTAGGGAGGTTTCGACTCCTTATTTCGTGAAGAACATCATCGGTAAAAAAAAAATGTTACTATTGAATTAAGTAATAAATTTAACCATTTTACGGAGAGCGTTATCTTACCCAGCTCATTGGTCTAGAGAGTAGAGTGTTCGCCAATTATCCGGAAGACCTGGGTTCAATCCCAGGTCGCGTCATACCAAAGACTTTAAAAATGGTACTTGATACCTCCTTGCTTAATACTCAGCAATATAAGGTACATATCAAGGGTAAAGTGGAGCAATCCAGGGAAAGGAGTAGAGCCTTCCCCTACACCTTGGTGTAGTAGCTATCGAAAAGGGAGCCTTCTGGTCGCCCTCGACTACGGTCGCCAACTTATCTTACCTTAGAAGGATACTCTTCCATCCAAGTAATAAAGATTACAAAAGAATTAAAAACAGAAACAAGAATTGCAAAAAGAATTTTTTAAAAACAGCAAAATAACAACAAAGCTATAAACTTCAATATGCGTTATAGGTTAAAAGCAAAATTGGCTCCATTTTCAATAGCTACAACACCGAGATTTAAGGAAAGGCGCTACTCTTTTCCCTGAATTGCTCCACTTTGCCCTTGATACGTACTTTATAACTTTAACTAAGGAGGTATCAAGTACCATTTTTTGAGTCTTTGGTATGACTCGACTTTATTTACGTAAACTTCTTTCAATTTGTCCCTATCATATAGCAGAGAAAGACAACAACGCTGATGTATAAAAATAAAATCTGCTTCTTTTCCTTTTGTGACCTGAAATGCACGTATGGGTAGAGTGAGAGAAAGAGTTGAAGACGGCTGAGTTTGCACACAAAGGACCGACTGTACGGATCTTCTGTGAACCGCTTCCTCTTCGTTCTGTACATTCGTGTGACTGGTACAGAGCCACCACAAGGCATCGAGTCATCTTACTTCTCTACTTTCTCAAATCTTGTATATCTCAGGCTTTTCTTTACCTCTCAAGCTAGAGCCCAGAGCGACGTGACGTCTAATAGTTGCCTCCTTGTGGTCTTCCATTTCGTCTCTGCTGGTTATATGATATTCCGGACACCCACGCAAATCTTCGCGGTCACACCTCGAGTCTGCCACTTACGCGTTGCACATGGACACATCTCCTTCTTGCATGCCACCCACGTAATTTAAACTGCATGTCAAAAGGGATCTTTCAGTCAATATCCAACACCCAACAATTAACCTAGTGCTTACTAATCAAGTGTACGCGGAGGCCAAAAAAAATTCAGGATCTTTTTAAATCATTCGTTCGCCAAAAATTTCTCGCAGGAGGTCCACCGTCGCTCTGACAGTGTATGCAATAGCTCCATACTGTTGAAGCCATTCACTTGATGTAAAGATTTTCAAGCACTGTCCTATACAGAGCTCTGTTGAATCTTTCTGATTGACTTTGCTTATTTTCGAAGAAATAGAGGCCAATAACTTTTTTCAAACATAACACCTCACCAAAATGTGAATTTTTGTGGTTTAAACGATCACTGACTTTCCAACACGCATGTATATCAGTCTTATTTATTCCCCTAGCCTTATTGACAAATGTCAATTTTGAAATGTTCAAACTTGGGTCCTAATAGTTTTCCACTCTTACAATTATGAAATTGTAAAAATTTGAAAACAAAGGAAGATCACCTGGTATACAAGCTTATCGGAAAATCAGAGATCGTTTCAACATAGTATTTACATTGTAAACAGGTCCCCTCCCTTCGAAAATAATATAAAATCTTCATGATAGAGAAAGATCTTCTGAGTGTTAAGCAAAAAAATGAGTCACGAAAATTTGGGGTTCTGTTTTTTTTTTTTTTTTCTTTTTTCTTTTTTCTAACTGGACCCAGATGATTTAGACATGCAGAAGAACAAAAAGAAAAACACCTTCAAATCAGTGTTAAAAATCAAAATTTTCACTGGGTTTCAAAGACACACCAGTCAGAAATATGCAAATATCTTTGCCCCGAGCCACATCATAAAAAAATAAATTGTCAAAAATTCTTAGATAAATTCTTATTATTCCATTGTCGGCTGGGACTGTAGAATACACCGACTGCTTCTCTGCAGAAGGGTCAGACCCCGCCACCCGACGAGTGTCCTAGATATGACACTAAACAATCTGATGGTGAGGTTCCAGTAATGCCAGAGCTTTGAGGAATGCGGAGTACCCCTTTATTACCACCGCTCACAGGTCCACTCTGGCCCGGCGTGGTAGAACCTGATAAGGCCCTATCTATTGGTTAAATAGAACTAAAGGCATAGTTATGCTAAACTGAACTGTTTGACTAAACTGAATAGCTTCAAATAGAAAGGTTTTAGACAATTAAACTGTAATTACATTTAAACTGCGTGCTTATGCTAAACTGAATTATTTGAAATGGAACTGTTTTTGACATTGATTCTGTACTTACACTAAACTGAATTGTTCTGACATTTATCTGTGTAAACAAAATCTGTAATTTCGCTAAACTGAATTAGCTGAATTAGAACTGTTCGAATAAACTGAATAGTTTGAAATAGAAATGTTTTGACAATTAAATTGTGTACTCATGCTAAACTGAATTGTTTGAAATAGAACTGATTATTTGTACAAAAATGGATTTGGCGTTAAATAACCTACAAAGGTTGATATGCCATAAAATCCAAACAACCTTATTATTTCATGAATTTTTCGGTTCAGTACTCACATCCTTGTTTTTAGTCAAACGTTTTTGGTTGAAACGTTCTTTGAATGTATATTTTAGCTGCTCTCTCTCTCTCTCTCTCTCTCTCTCTCTCTCTCTCTCTCTCTCTCTCATATATATATATATATATAAATGTCGAAAAATTCCTGCTGACAATGGTAATCTCTTATTAGTCAGAAAAATATTTGCTGTGCTATATATTCTGGAGATCAGTATATATGCTAATTTTCCTAGCACATGAGTTATACGTAAGTAAAATGATATTGTTTTTAAACTATGGAAAGCACTGGTATTTTTCTATTAAAAAGAGGCAACCATATAAACTTCGCAGATATTTACGACAACGTGACATTCGATGCGGTTGTATTAGCATAACAAGTCATTGTCTTGCTGAGAGAGTGATGTACCTAAAGGACAATTCAACAGTGTGACAGGAGTGGGTGGAGTAGATAAACATTTCGCAGATATTAAACAAGTAGATTTAGTCTGGGATGAAAATTCCTTCACGGCGATAACCGAATGTTGAAATAGGATTAAAGAAGGGAGTTAAATATCCAAGATATTCGACCAAGTTTTGGTATATGCACAACAAATGACATTTAAATACGCGCCTATTTCGGGCACACACTTACACACACACACACTTACACTCACACACACACACACACACACACACATATATATATATATATATAACTTTCTCCAAACTCGAAGTTACACGACACCAATCGTCAGGCGAGTGTCGGCAAATTTAGAGTTGAGGTACAGTGATATTTGACTTTTTAACAATATAGAATCATATTTACACCACACATTTTGTGTACGTGGTGCCTTCAATAAGTTTCCTGACTTTTTTTGTACAGGCATTTAAAATTGTCGTAGACTCTTGAATATTTACTATGTTATTGCTACACATCTTATGAGATTACTGACCGATTCTTATGATTTCAGGTTCAAGTGAATAGATACAGCGGCAATTGGAATAAACCTACTAAAGTCTGATTGTCACAGCTGGTGAATTTCAAAAATGCAATCTGGACGTGAGGACACTTTAGAAGAACAATATGCAATAAAATTCTGTTTTAAACTTGGAAAAGATGCTGCCACAGAAACGTATGGAATGCTTCAGACTGCTTTGGGGGCATCTTGCATGAATCGAGCATTAGTTTTTGAGTGGCATAAGAGATTCAAGGAAGGCAGGGAGTCTGCGAGGGATGATGAGAGGTGTGGCAGGAGTAAGGAAATCAATACACCAGAGTTGATTGGCCAAACGGTTAGGGTTACTATGCTGAGGTTTTAAGGGAGTTCAGGAAGAGATTCCTAGGGAAGAGGCCAGCACTCTTTAAATCGGGTCAGTGGCATTTCCACCAAGGCAATGCACCAGTCCACAACTCCATCCTTGTCACAGACTATTTGACCAAGATGGGCATCAATACAGTTCCTCAGCCTCCCTACAGTCCAGACCTTGCTCCCTGTGACTTTTGGTTATTCCCTAAGCTCACAGGCTGTCGTTATGAGACAATTGGAGAGATGAAAGAGGCTGTGACGAAGGTCATTAACGAGCTCACACAAGAGGACTTCGATGGGGCCTTCCAGAAGTTGTTGGAACGGTACAACAAGTGCATTGCAGCTGGAGGAGATTACTTCGAAGAGGACTAGAGTTTCATGTGTGTCCATACAAAAAAAGTCTGGAAACGTATCTAATGATACAACAAGTGCATTGCGGCCAGATGAGATTACTTCGAAGGGGACTAGAGTTGCATGTGTGTACTATCAATAAAAGAGCCCATACGAAAAAAGTCTGGAAACTTATTTAATGATCCACGTACTTTGTGTTTTATTTCTAATTACAGCGATTTTTTTTCGAACGGTAGATATACCACTTATTTCAATATTCTAATGTGTGTATGAGGATATAGATGTGGACGTGTGTATGTGTAGATATTGTGTGTGAGTAGTGGGTGAAAACTATGTTGCTAACCACTATAAGAGACAAGATGCTGATTCTTAATATCAGTTTTTGTGAGTATACAAAAAAGACGTATACGTGCTTGTTTATAATTATGTGTACCTTTTATGTTCGTATTTACAAAGCTGATCTCTGTCACAAGTCCTTAATGATGGACACACGATTACGATTGAATTTGCTTAGTAAAAGTAGCCTACAAGAATATCTCGTTATTAATTGTTCATGTGCATGTTGAAGTATTTATGACTAAAATGTTATGTACAGATACTTTTAAGTAACTCAATACACGTATTTCAATAGACAGGCGCTTCTTCATACTTTACTTGGCCTCCACAAAAAAAGACAACCTTATTCTTTCTTTTTTTTTTTTTTTCGTGCGCATTTCATAATTATATTTTATATGTATATTTTGTTATCATATTTTTTGATATAATAAATAAGATGAAAAGGATTCAGGAAATGTGTAAAGATCATTTCATTTCGTGATTTTCATAATTATATTTTATATGTACATTTTGTTATCATATTTTTTGATATAATAAATTAGATGAAAAGGATTCAGGAAATGTGTAAAGATCATTTCATTTCGTGATTTTCATAATTATATTTTATATGTACATTTTGTTATCATATTTTTTGATATAATAAATTAGATGAAAAGGATTCAGGAAATGTGTAAAGATCATTTCATTTCGTGATTTTCATAATTATATTTTATATGTACATTTTGTTATCATATTTTTTGATATAATAAATTAGATGAAAAGGATTCAGGAAATGTGTAAAGATCATTTCATTTCGTGATTTTCATGGAAAGCATATTTCAAGATAAAATGTTTTATATTCTTCTATTTTAAATTATTGGTCGATCAAGTGAAAAATTGTTGGAATTTGTTGCCACATCGGTGGGGGCTAGAATACACTCAATGCATTCCTCCTCCACTAAAAGGTTCCTAGATTTGACACTAAAATGTATCCGGTTGTAAGGTTCCAGTTCTGTTGTCATTACTCTCAGGTCCACTCGAGTGGTAGTACCTCTTAGGGTCGCATCCATTAATAGAATAGATATATTTGAAAGTTGTATTATGAGATATTAGATAAGAACACTTTAAGCTATATAACTATGCAAACAGATTATCATTTTACCAATTGCGAGTTTTTCTTATCAGTTTTAACTGATGGTTTTTCACTGAATTCTGAGTGATAACAAGTCTCATCAGATCTCCAGCACACTTCTAAATATTTTAGCTGATCTTAAAAATGCTGTGGTCTGGATGGCCTTGATTCTTCCTCTAAACTCCTGTCTCATTTTCAGGCCTTTGCAGATCCTTTTCACAGGCTCCAACAACAATTGGTATCAACATGGTTAGTTGAAATTATATAACTGGGCAAAAAATTATCATCAAGTAGGAATAGTTACTTAAAAACACATAATTGCTCAGACAGACCACAGCATAAATAAGCTAACAAAGACTGACATGAAAAACCAACCAAATTGGAGTTTGTGAATGGATTCATATAAAGTTTCAATGTATTCTCACAGAAACGTGCGATCTACTGACCAGTGGGTTTGTTTATCGAACTCAAAGCACTAATCGAAGAAAATTATAAAATACTTTTTCTTTCTTATAGCGACCATCATACGTATCTTGTTTCATTACATTTCCTACAAATACTACAAACTTAAAGGTTCTGGTCTAATATGATTTCGTTACGAAATATTATGCGAACGTCCTTCGCGGGCACTTAATTTGTCTTTATCTTCTGAGACGAAGTTTTATTTCAAACAAACTTAAACGCTAAGCTATTCCTACCATGAATCGTTTCTTATATATATATATATATATATATATATATATATATATATATATATATATATATATAATTTAGGAATGGAGTGTTCCATAAGTGTTACAACATTTTGTTGTTGTTGAAATCAGTTACAAATTTCGTAGATGCGAGTGTGGATAAGCGTGTGTCTATTCCTACATGTCATTGTGTGATGTGGTAGTGCATGCGTGTGATCGGTTGTATATTCACAAGAGTGTTCATGTGGTGTGTGCACGAGAGTGTGTGCATATGCAAGTGTTCACATGTGAATGGTCACATCCCAAGGTATACGATCTGTCGTCGAGGAGCTTTTCTGACATTCTAAGAGGAGCGGAATCAAGCTTTATGTAAGAATGGTAGAATTAGTATTGTATTGTTACATCGAGGAATTCTTCTTTGAACTGCTGAACAATTTTTCAGAGCCTAAAACATACCTTATTTATTTAACTCTCTCTCTCTCTCTCTCTCTCTCTCTCTCTCTCTATCTATCTATCTATCTATCTATCTATCTCTCTATCTATCTATCTATCTAATTTAATCTATGTCCCCTATCTTTCTTATATCCCTTATCTTTCTTCATATCTCAAATGTCACTCTCTTTCTATCTAATATCTGTCTATATTTCTCCATCTCAATTCATCTATATGTCTCTCTCTCTCTTTATCTATTCATCTACCTATCTATTTCTGTCTATTCATTGTCTGTATATATATATATACTATTAATCTATTTATCTATGTAATTTATCTCACATCTTCTATCTCTCAAATTCAAATTTTTTTCTGTCTTGCTGTCAATGTCCTCTCTCTCTCTCTCTCTCTCTCTCTCTCTCTCTCTCTCTCTCTCTCTCTCTTGATAGATAGATAGATAGATATGTGTCTGCCATCCTCTTTTTTAGTTTTTATAATTGTTCTCTTTCACTCTAAAACTTTATATTCTCATTCATAGACTAATAAGAATATTTGTATACTACCGAATGGTCTACACATATATTGACTTCTTCATTCATATATAAAACTTCTTCATTCATACAATATCACCCTTATACAAGTACTCTTCTAACAATTCTTTGATAAAAAGTTAATTTTCTGCAAAATCAAAGATATCAGGATTTTTTTTTTATTTCTACTGAAAAAATTATTAGGTATTGTTTATTTCAGAATTCTACAAATATTAAAACTATTTTCCTAAAATTCTCCTGAAGTAACAATACAAAAACCAATGCACTTTTATATATATATTTATGCTATTTTATTTTTCGTAGCTGCATCAAGACTGAAGGGTTTAGAGTAGTAAATAATACTTAAGATTTGTTCTTTATTGAATAATTCTTCCATAGAAATAATTCTATCTTTGATTTTGGAGAAAGTTAACATTTTTATAAAAACATTTGTTTGGGTTTTACTTGTTTATAGTCGATATGTAGTCGTATGCGTAGATTAATTTCATCTACAAATAAATCTATGGCATTCTGATCGGTCAAACATCTTAAAAACTATCAATCAATTTTTCTCGACATTTGTTTCCCCCCACCCGACTTTTCCTTTATATATATATATATATATATATATATATATATATATATATATATATATATATATATATATATATATATATACCTGTTCATATCTATATACATACATATTTCGGTCTGTTATGGCTACATTTCTTTATTGCAAGCTGTAGATCAATTATATGTTTATATCTATCTATCAGTCTATCAATTTATTTTAATAACTATCTATCTTAATATCTGCAAACTTGTCTGTCTGTTTGTTTTTTCGTATGTTTATCTGTCTGTATGTATGTCTTTAATCTTCAGAATTCTGAGTAGCTGATCAATTTATACATCTCTTTACCTTAACTTTTTACATTTCTGTCTTTTGATATCTGTCAATTCATATGTTTACCTGTCTGTCCTATATACATTTATATCTGTCTATCTTTCCATGTTCGAGCCTTTCTATTTATATTAATATCTATATACTTATCTATCTCCGTTCGTTCATACATACCTATTATATGTTGTTATAAGTTGGGCATTTGTCTCTCATATAGTCTATGCATATATTATCTGCCTAAGTCTCTAATTACATCTTCGTCCATCAATGAATATTAACAGTATTAAAGCATAACGCATAAACATTATCTCGTAGAAGAGAAAAATGAAATATCCAATTTATTGACTTTAATTTTAAAAAAATGCAGGATCAGATCTGCGTTATTAACTTTTGAGTCTTCACCCATAAAAAATGTCTCTGGCAAAAACTGATAAGTCTACATTTATCAAATTTCTATCAACCATTCGTTTCTATTAAGATATATTTACAGCGTTAGTTTTATTTGATGCAATAAAAATTGATAAATTCACCAATAAATGACAAAATCAGATATTATCAAACCAATTCTAATGTTTAAAGTATAATAATGCTCTAATAATAAGAAACACACACAGAGACATACGTGTGTATATATATATATATATATTGTCATCTACAGACAGATCTGTTTCGTTCTATCAGAACTCATCAGTGTGGCTAGACAGGCTAGATTCCCGAAGCTGGGATCAAAACCCGGTTGACTCAAACGCCAATATATATATATATATATATATATATATATATATATATATATATATATATATAAGAATCGAAAGAACAGACACATAAGCTTTACTGCTTAAATTTGTTAATCCAAGCCGATTATGGCCTTCAACAATTATCAGACGGTGTTTCTTTCAAGACAGTTTATATTTCAAGACTGATATGCTTATAAATGTCAAAGGATTGGCTTCACGAGAGAATGTAATTCAAACTTTAGCTTAAACGGCATTTTCTTCCGTATGTCTCTGACTTTGTATTGAAGCATCTAGACATTCCTCCATGCTGTACGTCTTTGTGAATAATCTAAAATGTTTTTATTTGCTTTTTCTCGAAGATTTCATATCAAAGAATACGAAAAGATAGAGAAATACTTGGATCTAGCCAGAAAACTAAAAAAATATCTGTGGAAGGTGACGGTGACGGTGACACCGATTGTAATTTGATGCACATTGAACAGTTCCCAGAGGTTTGGAAAAGAAGATTAGAACAACTGGAAATCAGAGGAAGAATCGAAACCATCCAGACTACAGTATTAAGATCGGCCAGAATACTTAGTAGAGTTCTGGAAGTCTAAAGAGACTTGCTGTCACTAAAAGAACAGTGAAAGACCACTAGCAAACGCTGATGTGAAAAACACGCAAGGAGTAAAATGATAATAACAATTTTGTCTAATGATAATAATTCAATAGCATTCAACCCACTCAGCCCAATTATTCATTCATAGCTAAGATTTATGTCTTTCCCAAGAGCACTACCATAAAGTGAAACTAAAACGGACCCATCCCGGATATATATGTATATAATGATCCTTAAGTCGTGCTAATAACACAGAGCCTCTCTCTCTCTCTCTCTCTCTCTCTCTCTCTCTCTCTCTCTCTCTCTCTCTCTCTCTCTCTGTAGTCCATCACTCCGCACAGAGTTGATATAAGCCTTGGATGTTCGGCTAACACTGGTGTGTCCATATGTAAAAGTCGATCGGAGAACGTCACTAATTTGTTCGTCCTTATTTCGCCAACTATGCTCAGCGTGTCTTGTTCGTCTTACTTTGGTGGTTTGTAAGATGGAAGGTGGGTGGCCGTATATCTTCTGTTTGATGGGTGCTGCTTCTGGGATTTGTTCAAAACAACGTGTAGGATTCTTGTCTAGTTTCCATCTCGCTTTTTCTCTAAGTTACCCTGTCAGCTGAGGCTGTAGAATACACCGTCTGCGTCTCTGCAGAGGGGTAAGACTCCCCTAACGAGTATCCTGGATATGATACTAAAAAATTTGATGGTGAGGCTCTAGTAATGCCGGAGCTTTGGAGAATGCGGAGTACCTCTTCATTTCCATTGCTCCCAGGTCCACTTTGTCCCGGGGTGGTAGCACCTGATAGGGTCCTATCTATGAGTCAAATAGAACTAAACTGTATTTATGCTAAACTGGATTGTTTGAAATAGTTTCTACCCACGTCCATCAATGGATAAAGACTATGGCAGTTAAAGATAGTCTTAAACCTTCGATAATACGTCTGGTCAGTGATCGCTCCTTGCTACTCGTACTATGTTACTTGTGGAGATAAGCAGGGCCAAGAAACCCATTGCTTTTAGAAATGACATGAACGAGAATTACTCGTTATGGCACCCCCGACAGCCATATACGTAACGGAACATGTCCACATTCAAATATCCATGACGCTACGTTTTCTATATAAACAATGCCACGAAAATAAACGCTTGAGAATACTTGAAGTCTCTTTTGCAAAATGGATGTGTATTTTTCTAAAGTAACATTGCTCGGGAATTTCATTAACCCCATGTCTCAACTAGTTTCCTCAAACTATAAGTGAAA
The DNA here is from genome assembly GCA_963585895.1 of Sepioteuthis lessoniana. Lineage (NCBI taxonomy): Eukaryota > Metazoa > Mollusca > Cephalopoda > Myopsida > Loliginidae > Sepioteuthis > Sepioteuthis lessoniana. The sequence goes on along the minus strand of OY757921.1, from coordinate 98,952,269 downwards.
ATGCTCGATAGTCGGATGCAAGCGATTCAAAAAGTAGTCTCCGAATCGTCCGCTGTTCAAAAATTGAACTAACGAGGATTTATATGAAAAATGACAATAGGCCAATTCTCCAATGATCTGTCTGTTGTCTCAAATTGATTACTGCGTTCTTTGCTGAATATTGACTGGTTTAAGAAATTACTTTCTTCTGTCTGTTCAAACATAAAGGCTCCATCCCATATGTTCAACTTTGTCTATAAATGAGGATTATTTTTCTATTTCCAGTCTCACGAAGACACTTTTCTGATGATTCAAGTCGACACAAACACACACAGTGAAAACTTTGTTATACATTGAAAATTTCATGCCCAAATTCCGCTAGTTACTGTGTCAGGATTATTTATCCACCCTTAAGAATATCACTTCAATTCTCTCTCTCTCTCTCTCTCTCTCTCTCTCTCTCTCTCTCTCTCTCAGTATATATATATATATAAGAGAGGAGTTAGGCATCTCCATGTAACATATAACGTCCATTGCTTTGATTGGTTTGTTCGTTCGTTCTTGGATTTATGGGATTTCAATTCTTATGCTGCAGTGAGTTTAACAGTTATGGTTTCCAATTGTATACAGATCAAAATATATATTTACAATAATTCTAAATGAATTTCCAACAAATCTATTAAACTCTTTGATCCACTTCGCATCAATGTGGACCTGAGAATAATTGCAAAGTAGAGGAGAGAGGATTGGTACTTCACTATCATCATCAGTGCCTATAATAATCTGCAATCCTCTATAAACTGTAATCCCCAATTTCGCCGCGGGCAAAAGACATCACTATCTACAAAAAAGAAAATTGCCGTCAGTGCATTAATGGCCCAGTCGGTCGGGGTTGTAGAATATACTGACTACATCTCTGCACAGGGGTAAGACTCACCCAACGAGTATCCTGGATATGACACTAAAAAACTGATGGTGAGGCTCCAGTAATGCAGGATCTTTGGGGAATTCAGTGTACCCCTTCATTGCCATTGCTCCCAGTTTCAGTCTGGCCCGGAATGGTAGCGTCTGATAGGGTCCTATCTATGCGTTAAATGGAACTGTTTGACATTAAAACTGAGTGCAAACAAATAACTTGTGCTGAACTGAATTGTTAGAAATAGAACTGTTTGATCATTTAAATGTGTGTAAACAAATGAATGATGTTTAATTAAATTGTTAAGGATAAATAACAATATTTGAAAACATTAATCTGTGAGCAAACAAGAGATCAATATTAAAAAGAATTATTCGTATTTGATAGAAATGTAAAACCCTTTAACTCTGGGGAAAATGGGCTTAGGCTCGTTTAAAAATGCTCTCTACAAAATGTGTTTAGAAATCATATTTAATAGATATGTATAAAAATGATTAGACATTAAATATCCTACAATGGTTGATATGCCATCAAACCAAACCAAAACAGTACTTTAAACATCATGTTTTTAGTTCCCCTTGCTATTCGCCTCTGCAATAGAAAGCAGACAGAGAAACGGCTTTACTAAAAATTGAGGTGGTATTCAAACCCATTCTCATCTGATGTTCGAAGATTATACGACTCAGAACCTCTGAGCCAGTGTACCAATACTCCAATGCCTTGTCTGCCAGCTAAAATTCATCACTGTTTTCTTTGCAGAATATTAACTGGTTTAAGAAGTGACTTTCTTCTGTCTGTACGAACATAATAACTCCATATGTTAAATATCCCATGTTGGCCAACTTTGAATTGAAATGTGAATAATTTTTCTATTTCCGTCGTTGGAAAACACTTTTCACGTGCCTCAGATCAGTTCGAACATTATACAGAGAAATTTTCGTTTTACAGTGAAAATGTCATATCCCAATTCCGTAAACAATTGTGTCAGGTTGTGTCCATCATCATTTATACTCTCTCTCTCTCTCTCTCTCTCTCTCTCTCTCTCTCTCTCTCTCTCTCTCTCTCTCTCTCATGCCACTAATAACTGCGTCAGGCTTATCGATTCACCATCGTAAGTATCATTTAAATACGCACACACACACACACACACACACACTCTCTCTCTCTCTCTCTCTTTTCTCTCTCTCTTTTCATCTCCTTTATTTCTCTGTGTGTGCGTAGGTATATGTGTGTGCGTAGGTATATATGTGTGCGTAGGTATATGTGTGTGCGTGTGTATGTGATTTGATGCTTATACTGTTTAAATATACATATCTGTACATAAACGTGTGGGGGCGTATATCTTAATTTGTGTGCTTGTCTTTCTTGTCACCTGATGAGCATTCACAACTAAATGTCAAACCATAAAATCCCCGCTGAGGAATGGCAGCTCTTGTATTTTCTCTCTCTTCATCAAATATCGGCTACCTACTTGTTGGAATGGCCTTAGCCACTGTAACAAAAAAGGTCAAGGGTGAAAAAACTATTCTCAGATTTTATCATCTGTTTCTCTCCTCACGTTCCAATCTCTCTCTCTCTATCTCTCTCTCTCTCTCTCTCTCTCTCTCTCTCTCTCTTATATATATATATATAAGTATGAACATGTATTATATTAATTCTTTTTTCTTATGTCTGTTACTTTTCATAGAAACACTTAGACAGTCATACTACAATTGTTAGTGAGCAACGGTAAGCAAAAGTAAAGAACATGCATGCTGTAGATTCGAGGAGGCGTCCCCTTTTCAGCAGTGATTGTCTACCGACTGGGCCACGAACACTAATCTAATCTTACCATAAACATTCATTCGTTATTTACCACGAAGCTTATTCTTTATTTAGACTCCACGTTGCTTTCCAGCGATCTCAAAATAATGGTCTGAGAGTTGTACCAAAAATCGCTAGAAATAAGATGGAAAAAAATTTTGGTCTGTAATCTTCGTGTATGATACGAAATATGAATACACACATACACGCACACCCACGCACACACTCTCTCTCTCACACACACACACACATATATATATATATATATATATATATAAACTTATTGGACAATATCACAGTGATAATGAAGACATACGAAGATAAATGTATAAACACTGACTCCAAATGACATTAATATCACGCTAAATCATCCTTAAAACACCACCTTGAAATAGGATGGATTGATTTAGGTTGACAAATAAACACTTAGATAAACAAATGCCTGATTAAAGCTATCATGGCAAATTTGAAATATAATTCGCCCACGTTTAACATATATATTCCAAATCAAGAGCTCATTGCCAGGTGTCAATGATAGGAGAGATCATCTAAGAGCAGTTAATGCCAAAATATGATTTTCATTCCACGTATGGATATGCTACGTTAACAGTTCATTCTCGTCGTTTCTACACTAATCTACAGTCTCTTTAAAACTATTTCAAGAACTTTCTATAAAATATTTTTCTTCACAAAAATATTTCTCCCTAAGGTCAAAAATCGTTGAGAATAATAAAAAAATGAATAGCACAAAAGAAAAATGTCGTATCACTTTTGTTCATCTTATATATATATATATATATATATAAGCAATTTACCATGTTTTTTGTTGGCATCGTAGGAAAAAAATTCGGTTATTCAGAAATGAATTTCCAGTTATTTTTAATTCAATTTTCTTTTATTTTAATGAATAAATCACTTGAGCTATTTTAGCTCCCTGACATTAAATAGTGCAGCCATTTTTTTGTCGCACGGCTAAACACCTAAATGACTTACTAGAAATTCGAATAATATGAAAGTGTGTATTGTAGGTTTTTATTTGTTTTGTTTATTCACTTGACTAATTTGTAGTCTGCAACACTAGCATCCTTAGTATCGCTTCATAGCAGAATATCAAGAGAATATTTTTACTAAGCTTCGTTTAACTTGACACAAGGTAACAAATTCGCATCGCTTGTGATTTACACTCGTGACTGATCTTCAAGTATAGTTATAGGTCAGGCGAATTTCTGTCTGTTTATCTGTCAACTCTTATATGAGGTCTTCGTGTGTGTGTGTGTGTTGTGTGTATCGGTTTGAGTTTCTTTTTTGTTTTTTCATCGTGTGCGTTTTGTGATATGTCCATATGTATACACATGCATGCAAACGCACATAGCAAACACATACATAAGCATACAAACATCACACCCACATACACACACACACACATATCACAAATAGTCACACATATCACATTTACACTCACACAAGCATGCAAACATCACAAACACAGAGATACACATCCAACCCACAAACACACACAAGTATGCGAACATCGCACACAGACATAAACACATACATCACCAATACAAACTAACAAATACACATAAGCATACAAATATTCCAAAACACAGAGAGAGAGAGAGAGAGAGAGTGAGAGAGAGAGAGAGAGAGAAACCCGTCACATCACAAACACACATATAAGACAAATTTATACATACACAAATACACATATCACAAATACGCCAATCACAAACTCACACACAGGCATACAAACATCACTCTCGCATACACACACGCGCACACACACAATAGAGGGTCTGATGATTGTAGATCTCTACAGAGCAAGAAACTCGAGTCACTGTGTAAAATTGTAAGTTAATACTTTTATCTTTTATATTGCTCTGCTTTTTATTAGAGAATATTTTTACGGTCTTACCCCTTCTACCTTTTTCACTTGCTGTTCTCAGTATCACACACAAATAGATAGATAGATAGATAGATAGATAGATAGATAGTATACCTACAATACACTTTTAAATATCTTTATATGTGTGTGGATCCACTTGTGGTGCAATGGTTATCGTCGTAGGAAATGGTCACGGTAAACCTGAGTTCAAAACTTGGACGAGACTGTTTGCATTTTACATAGCGCTTATACTAATGAGAATGGTATCCATCCAACAAGTCTACCTCTAGTTATGAGTACATAGTAGGGCAGATTGGGCTCTTTAATCTTGGTATGACAACCTATTTAAGAGAAGGAAAACTCCTAATTAAAACCTGTTAAACAGAAAATTGACCTCGTGTGACATCCTGCTCGTGCGGAAAGGTTGGTAAATACTTATACGATGGCGTTTGAAAAAGTTTCATTTTTATATTTATTGTTCCCATATACAGAAATTAAGACAGAAATCTGAATTTGTTTTTCTAGTTTTAAAGAAGTGGTAGTGGGTTGCCACAACAAAAATATTCAGCTATGGCTCTTCTTTCTAGGTATGGCTTACAACCTTTGGACTAATCCTCGAATATATATATATATATATATATATGAATATATGTGTGTGTGTGAGAGAGAGAGAGAGAGAGAGAGAGAGAATATAATATAATGTATAATTAATGAAGTGACAATTTTTTTAATTTTGTCAAAAAACTACATGCTGGAAATTAACGAAGAATGACGGCATTAGTTATATATGCGTTCTGTATAAAAAAAAAAAACTATATGGTTCTGCGCAAGTGTAAACAAACTGCAACTATTTGTATGTGTAACATTATACTTCAGTGTTCCAGATTATTAACGACCCATAATTTTCCAATTATAGATCGCAAATTTGACTTGACTGCTTCGAAGAAGTCTGTTATAATACCTGAGATTGCTAAAGGTAAATTAACATTAGAAATATTCAAAATAATTGAAAGATACCTCCAAAGTGAGGAAAAAATTGTTTCAGCTCCTACTAGGGTTCGTAAGAGAACCGATAAGGGTCATTCGAAGGTCGTTCTCCAACGTTCTCTGTCACATATTAAGCCTGAATCTCTGAACAACTCAGGCTTGACCAGCGGAGAATTTTTCAGACCCACTGAAGAAACGACTATGTCCAGAACTTCTCGAAGTCGTCTTTCTTAAAAAGTCAGGACATCAGTGAGACTAGTGACAACGCCTCCACTTAAAAAGATACATGCCCAAAGGCGTCAGAAATTGACAGAAATATTGTGAAGATCAACTGCTTGAGGGGTTTCTTCACGGATGATTGTCGTGCTATTATTGATGGCTGAGACGATTGGAGCAATGGACGAGTCGTAAATGGATGAGATCGTCATGAACGCATGAGACGCCAACAAGGAAGGGGAGGTATCATGATTTGGGGTTTTATTATTGTAGTTATCATAGTTGGTCCGTGGAAAGTGCCTGACAGTGTCAAAATGACTGCAAATGCTTATATAGCCTTCCTGAGAGAATACCATGAATCTTTGTTTTAAAAAAAAGTAAAGGACCGCCTCCAGAAGATGGTTTGGTTTGGTTTCTTTGTTTTAATGGCATATCAACCTTTGTAGGTTATTTAATGCCAAAGCCATTCTCCCACAAGAACAGTAGTGGTACTATTTAACCCATAGCTGGGAGGATAGGGGGTTTAACACCTTTCCAAATTATATTTGCCCGAACGTAATAGCGCGACTGGAGTACGAACTCGCTTACCACGATTCCGCAGTCCATTGCTTTAACCATTACACCACGAGGGCAACCCCCACCTCCAGAAGAACCATTATATGTATACATATTATGGATCTTCTGGAAGAGGTGCACGCTCCACATAAAGATAAGTCGTACCTGCCACAATTAGGCTTCTGTGGACCTCGGAAGATGAGTTGGCCGGCCAATTCTCCTGACTTAAATCCAATCGAAAATTTATCGGACATTACACATACACACACACACACACACACACATATATATATATATATATATATATAAAGAGGGACAGAGAGACAGACAGACAGACAGAAGAAAATAAAGAGAATCAACTTGGCATTAAAGTTAAATTTTATGTCCTCAAGGAAACCTGCACATACCGTTTTTTATTCAATTTGATTTAATCTGATTATAATATTTATTTTCATTTTTATTTTATTCATTTATTTTTGCATATTCTGCATTGGTTCAGTTTTAGACCTTATGATATGAATTATTTTATTTCATTTTTTTATATGTTTATGTCGAACCACTTTCCTTGGGGATTCATTTAGAAAGGACTGAGCATATATGGTAGAAACTGCAGCATAAATTGATAATTGTCGTCTCGTGGATTAGTGAATTTTCAATGTGAATTTAATTTTCATAATGTCGTCCTTCTCTCATACCATCGAATTTTATTACTTTTTACCCATATGTATTGTGTGTGTGTGTGTGTGTGTGTGTGTGTGTGTGTGTGTGTGTGTGTGTGTGTGAATAAAACTTGTACATATATAACATATCTTAGGATTTAAGAGCAGGAATTTTTAATTGCCAAAATGCCTTTGACACGTGGAGCGTAAATGACGTCACTAACACATTTCACAATATACAGTTAAAGATTAAAAGTTAAAAATTAGAAATTTCTAAAAAGAATAATATCAAAATATTGGACTTTAACTCCTCATTATATGTTTCAAAATGAGCAACGTCACTCAGAAGCGCTTAGAATGTATACATCTCAAAAGTAATTTTGCTAGATTTGCTTTCTAATTGCTTATAAATGAAATAGGTATTTACCGAGCCAACTTCTGAAATCTAGTTCCAGGGCTTCAATGGTTCTTCTGCTCTACTAAAGGCCTTCTATACGTGCGTGTATTCCAGAATCTTTTGCTCATTAGGCAGCTTGTTACCATTGATTCCACTGCCAACTAACGCTACGAAAATCTCCGGTTTCCGTCACTCCCTTTGGCTACTGGACTTTCTTAACTAATCTAAATATAAATTTTGTTAGATTTCTCACAGTTCTCGAAAAAATTCGATTAATTTCCCTTTTTTTCTTCTTTTTCTTTTTTAACCAACCATTTTATTCTTTTTTACAATTCATCCATGACTTTAAGTGGGCAGATAAAAAAGGAACAAAATTATAAGCATACATTACTTAGGTGATATGTTGCACCTGTCGCAGAAAACAGTATTTTAAGATTTTACTCTGTTATAGATAGATAGATAGATAGATAGATAGATAGAATAAAAATTACCTATGCGCAGATCGAGATATATTCAGACAAATTATAAAAGATACGAATAGATTAAGATGCGAATAGACTGCAAAAGAAAGAAAGAAAGAAAGAAAGAAAGAAAGAAAGAAAGAAAGAAAGAAAGAATTGACTAAAGTTTAAACAGAATGATATAAAGAGAGAAAGAGAGAAGAGAGCCAACCAAATCAACTGACATATTGACACTGAAATATAAATAGGCCTTAATATTTTATCCGAAGTAGTCAAGCTAATCGCTTATATTCATCAAATGATTGATGTACTTATATACATTCATAAATATTTGTACAGAAAAGCATGCAATAATAAATGTACTAGTCCTGCACAAGTAAAACAACTCAAAATCGATTATCACACACCAAAAAAATTCTTATCTCAATACAAGATGGCGGATAGATTCCTGTTGTCGCTGCTTGATAGTGTAAATCTTGTCAGATATCAACGTCTGTAATCTTTTGTCAGCGAAAAGAAACAAAATATTATTGAATGGATTTGCGCATTTTGAGTATGGCATAGTACAAAGAGGGGTTTTGTTTTGTTTTATTGGGGGGTTGTTTAGGGGGTTTTTTCGTGTGTTTATTTTTGTTTTGTTTTTTTGTTTTGTTTTTTTTTTGCTGATTGAAATGGATATTGTAAAATTGCTGTGAAAGTATCGCCCATAAATACGTACACCTCCTAACGTTTTATTTTAAAGGTTCATTTCCTTCTAAACTAAAGAAGAATTTTATTATTTCTTACGGAACATTTAATGATACAATTAAAACAGATGTTATTAGATATTATCAATGACCAAACTCAGTAGCATTGAAACTATAGAATTTTAATATCTTTGTGAGCAAAAATAAAATTATATAAATATTCATGAGAAGTGTACTGATTTTTAAATGCTATATGTCCAAATTTGTACTTATAAAGTTTCATTACTAAAGACAATAGCGTTTTATTTATCCATTTTCATCGTAAAATGTTTTATATGAAATTTTTCAAATCCTTATTGGTTTGGGAGAATATTTACATTTTATTTTAAAATTGTTTGTAGCGGTGGACTTATTTATGAATGATGCTATATATTCATTTTATTTTTGCTTTGTTTTTTGTCGCTTTTGTTATGTTTTGCTTTGTTATTTTGCTTTCAGATGAAATAAGCTATTTAGCTGTAAAATTGACTAATTTTTTTATTAACAAGTTTCAACTTGGAAAAAAATTGGGAAACAAAAATAAAGACGAAGACGGTGATACCAATTGTAATTAGCACACTCAGTACAGTCACGAAAGGACTGGTAAAGGGACTGGAAGATTTCGGAATAAGAGGACGAGTGGAGACCATCCAACCTTGAGAAGGTTGCCTGAGAAGATTCCTAGAGACTTGAAAAGACTTCCTATCACTCAGACTCCAGTGAAAAGCCATCAGGTAATGAGTAAAATAATTATAAATTATAACTCAGACAAATGGACCAAATGACAAGAAAAGTGTTGAATATTCACAAAGCCTTACAACTGAGAGATGACATAGATTTTGAGTCCAGAAAAGAAGGAGGAAGAGGACTAACCCTGACTTAAGAATTGCGTAGACGCATCAATAGAAGGACTCGAGAATTACATTAAAAAGAGCAAAGAAAACTTAATCTCAGCAGTCAGTAAGAGCATTAGCAAAATAAGACCAGACAGAAAAACAAAACAAAGAAGCAGAAATGGGAAGAAAAAATTTCTTGTGACAAACTGAGGAAAATGTGCACGTGAAAGGTAAACCATGAGTGAGAAACTGAATCTCTAAACAACACGCCATAAGAACCAATTACATTAAAGCGAAAATTGATAATATGCAACAGTACGTATATGAAGTTTAGGTTATACGGAGGAAGAGTTAAAACGATTAATAACAAAGAAAGCAGGTCCAAAAAGTTAGCACAAAAGGATTACAAGATAAGGCACGGTTTGGTAGGAAAGGTGATCCGCTGGGAATTGTGCAAGAGATTGAAATTTGACCATTCAATCAAATGTTACATGCACAATCCAGTATCCATCCAAGAGAATGAGACGCATAATTCTCTGGTATTTTGAGATGTAAACGGATTATATAATCCTAAACAAGAATACATGACCTAGAGATAATTAAAAAAAGAAAAAGAGAAATTGTTTTTTAGCAAATTTTACCGTTCCAGCGGACCACAATGTAAGAATAAAAGACAGCTAAAAAAATAGACAACTACTTTGATCTTGCCAGAGAACTAAAAAAAAGATGTGAAATATGAAGGTGATGGTGGTACCAATTTGAAATTGGTGCCTTTGGAATGGTGCTAAAAAGTTTTGAAGAAAGACTTGCAGAATTAGAAATCAGAGGAAGAATGGAAACCACTTAGAGACCATTGCTTATATCAGATAGAATACTTAGAAAATTCCAAAAGACTTGAGGAGACTTTTTGTCACTCAGTGAAAGCCCATTAGCTAATACTGCTGTGAAAAACTAGCAATGAGTGAACGCACAACCAAACAACCCAGAAAAAATACTAACACAAGAACAAAAGGTAAATCCAGAAAATTTAAAGGGAATTATGAACAAGGAAAAGACTACCTTACCATAATTAAGAAACATAGAATGGTGAACCGTTAAGACGGAAACGAATAAAATAAATCAACTACTACCTTATCTATCAACGAATAATATAACCGAATTAAACGAACTAATCTATGCAGGGGCGAAATTATTTTGTGAAAAAATTGGGATCCCTTCAAAAAGTACGATGGAAAAATCAAAACCAGGATGGGAAATTCGACTGAAAACCCAGATAAAATATCTACGAAAACAAAATGATAAAACAAAGGAAAGACGCTAGAATATGTAGGATCAAAAAGGAAAAGGCAAAACAAGAAAAATTACAAAAAAGCTTAAGGAAATAAACCAGAAAGGACTGGCAAAAGAAGAAAGATTAAAGAGATATCGTCAAAGGGTAAAACAATACAGACAAAACAGGACATTCCAAAACAACGAAAGAAAATTCTATCAACAACTGGGAGGAGATGACACAAAAATACACCAACAATCGGATGCAAAAGAAACCGAACGATTTTGGGTAAAAATATGGCAACCAAAAAAACATAACGAAAAAGCTTAATGGATCAACAATGTGAGAAGAGAATTAGAAAGGCTCGAAGAAGACCCGAAAGCAGAAATACACATCGATTTATAACACTAAAAATGTATCAAATTGGAAAACGCCAGGCTATGAAGAAATTCAGCTCCATTCACAACAGACTAGCACAAGAAATGAACTGATGCCTACAAGGAGCACATGTACCCGAATGGATGACCAAAGGAAATACCACATTGATCCAAAAGGACCCAAGCAAAGCAACTGCTCCAAACAACTACAGACCATGATTTGCCTACCGATGATATGAAAAATATTAACAACACAAATAAGGGAGGAGGTTTACCACTCGCTAACAAGCCGTGGATTATTCCCTGAGGAACAGAAAGGATGCCGTAAAGGATCCAGAGACATAGCAGAGTTACTTTACATAGATCAATACATTCTAAACGAGAGCAAGACCAGACGGGAAAATCTTTGCCTGGATTGATGACAAAAAGGCATATGATACGATTCTGCAAAGCTGGATAATAAACTGCCTCAAAATGAACAAAATATCACATGAAGTCATAAACTTTATCGAGAAAACCATGAAAACTTGAAGCGGAGAATTGACAGAAGGAGGAAGAAGCTTAGCTGAAGCAAAGATCCAAAGAGGTATTTTTCAAGGAGATGTACTATCACCGTTACTATTCATAATTGCCATGATGCCACTTAACCATATACTAAGAAAATGGACAACCGGATACAAACTTAGTAGATCGTAGGAAAAGATCAATCCCCGAATGTACATGGATGGCATCAAACTATTTGAAAAAAATGAAAAAGAACTGAAAATTCTAATACACTCAGTTAGAATATATAGTCAGGACATAGGAATGGAATTTGGTATAGAAAAATTTGCCATGCTAATAATGAAAAGTAGTTAACGACATCTGACGGACAAAATGGAACTGCCAAATCAAGACAACATTAGAACGCTCGGAGAAAAGGAAACGTACAAATACTTGGGCATCTTGGAGGCTGACACCATCAAACAAGTGGAAAGGAAAGAAAAATTTAAGAAAGAATATCTCAGGAGAACTAGAAAGCTACTCGAGGCAAAACCGTCTTGTAGAAACCTTATCAAAGGAATAAATACCTGGGCTGTGCCCTCCGTTAGATATTCGGAACCCTTTTTGAAATTTACCAGAGAAGATTTTAAACGAATGGACAAAAAGACCAAGAAAACTAATGACCATGCATAAGGCATTACATCCCAGATATGTATCTAGAAAGGAGGGAGGAAGAGGACTTGCTACCATTCGAGACATAGAAAAACACGAAAGAGTGTTTACAGCCACCAGAAACGATTCTGACAACACGATGGGCAACATAATGACAATAACTAGAAAATAAAAATAGGAAGAAAAATAAATCTTTGGGTGTTTTAAACGACTAATAAACAACATCTCACACGAGAAAACCTGGACCTGGCTAAAAAAAGGAAGCTTTAAGAGAAACAGAATCTCTTTTAATAGCAGCACAAAATAATGCCATAAGAACCAATCATATTAAAGCGAGAATAGATAAGACGCAACAAAATAGCAAATGTAGGCTAAGCGGTGACGGAGACGAAACCATCAATCACATAAGCGAATGCAACAAATTAGTGCAGAAGGAGTATTAGAGTAGACACGATTGGGTGAGCAAGGTTAGCCACTGGGAGATATGCAAGAAATTTAAATTTAACCATACTAACAAACGGCTTTTTTATTTGTTATATTATGAAAGGTGGGCCTGACAAACGTCTTTAGTTTTAGACACATAATTCTTTTTTCTTTTCTTTTTCTTTTTTAAGAGATAGATAGATAGAGAGAGAGAGGGGTGGAGAGAGAGAGTTATATGTTATTCACCCTATTCCTTTTTCTTTCTTTTTTTTTTTTCACTGAGGACCTTCTGTATTTTATGTCAATGGTATGTTTTACTTTAAATCCCTCAAGTGTAAAAGTGAAATCAGTAGCCTATATCACACTCTGAATCAAGTCTACCGATATTATTTTCCTAAATTAGCTCAGTAAATTGCGCGAAAGAAAGAAAGAAAGAAAGAAAGAAAGAAAGAAAGAAAGAAAGAAAGTTGAAAAAAAAAGAAAAAAAATGCGCTTGATAAAGAGAAAGAAAAGGAAAATTAGTATACGTGATAAAAACAGAATTACAATGGCTGGAAGGAATCGCTAAGATCAATAAGAAAGAAAGAAAGAAAGAAAGAAAGAAAGAAAGAAAGAAAGAAAGAAAGAAAAGTTATTGAGGATTATTGGAAGAATAAAAAGGAAAGCCCAGTGAAAATATGTAGTTGTTGGCTTTGACATGTTCTTAACACAATCATTTCTCTCCGTGTCCCATCAGCGTTGTTGAAGTGAAGGATGACGCCCTTGACCCGTCATTTAGTTGCATGTCTGTTTAGTGGACCGTAAAATTTGACATGCACTGATGCAGTTGAGCAGGAAAGGCAACGAGGATTTATCCAAACAAATATTCAAATTTAGCATTCATGAATCAAACGAGTGCAGACGCATTTAGCCTCGCGCGCATGTGCAGATCATAGCATGGTTTGTTTGTTTTTTCTCTTTAGAAGGAAAGTTTTTAACGTTAAGACAGTTTTACTGTTTAGATATTAAATTCAGCAACTGGAGTGATTTTCGTGGTTGGTAGAATGTCTCTGGAACTAAAAGAAATTTTAAGAATTAAAATGAAAAAATATTAGTGAAAATGGATAAAGGAAGAATGGATACCATCCAAACCAGAGCACTGAATATTTTTTAAAGTCCTGGGAACCTGAAGAAACTTCAATGAATAAAATATAATGAAATATAAAGATAAAAATTGTTGTAAAAAACAGACATAAAGTAAAAAATGACATGGATTTAATTTTAAAATCAATATCAATAATGATGATAATAATAACACAACTTCTATAATTATAACTACTGCTGCTTTAAAGATAATAATAATAATAATAATAATAATAATAATAATAATAATAATAATAATAATAATCTAGCAATGGCCTGGGTTGACTACAAAAAGGCATATGATATGGTTCCGCACAGCTAGATAATAAACAGCCTCAAAATGTACAAAATATCAGATGAAGTCAAAAACTTCATTGACACAACCATGAAAACCTGGAGAGTGGAATTGACAGCAGGAGGAAGAAGATTAGCTGAAGCAAAGATCCAAAGAGGTATTTCCAAGGAGATGCTCTATCACCCTTACTATTCATAATTGCCATGATACCTCTTAACCACATACTCAGAAAATGCACAGCCGGAAACAAACTTAGTTGATCGCAGGAAAAAGTCAATCATTTAATGTACATGGATGGCATCAAACTATTTGCAAAAAATGAAAAAAAACTGGAAATTCTAATACACAGTTAGAATATACAGTCGGGACATAGGAATGAAATTTGGTATAGAAAAGTGTGCAGTGCTTGTAATGAAAAGTGACAAACGACAGCTAACTGGCGGAATGGAACGACCAAACCAAGATAAGATTAAAACGCTCGCAGAAAACGAAACCTACAAATACTTGGACATCTTGGAGGCTGACACCATCATACAAGTGGAGATGAAAAAAAAATTAAAAAAGAATATTTCAGGTGAACTAGAAAGCTACTCGAAACAAAACTATCAAGCAGAAACCTAATCAAAGGAATAAATACCCTTCGTTAGATATTCCAGAACATTTTTAAGTGGACCAAAGAACTTAACAAATGGACAAAAAGACCAAGAAAACTAATGACCCTGCATAAGGTATTACATCCCAGATATATATCGAGAAAGAAGGGAGGAAGAGAAAATGCTACCATTCGAGAGAGTGTTGACGCATCGATACAGCAACTCAAAAACTACATAGAAAAACACGAAAGAGGACTGATTACAGACACCAGAAACGATACTGACAACACGATGGCCAACAGAATGACAATAACTAGAAAACAAAAATGGGAAGAAAAACAACTCTTTGGGCGTTTTGAACGACTAATAAACGACATATCACACGAGAAAACCTGGACGTGGAAGAAAAGGAAGCTTTAAGAGAGAAATAGAATCTCTCCTAAGAACAGCACAAAATAACGCCATAAGAACCAATCATATCAAATCGAGAATAGATAAGACACAACAAAATAGCAAATGTAGGTTATGTGGTGATAGAGATGAAACCATCAATCACATAATAAGCAAATGCAGCAAATTAGCACAGAAGGAGTATAAGACTAGACACGACTGGGTAGGCAAGGTTAGCCACTGGGAGATATGCAAGAAATTTAAATTTAACCATACGAACAAATGGTATATGCACAACCCATCATCTGTCCTGAAGAATGACACATAAATTCCTATGGGACTTTGACATACAAACAGATAACTTAATCTCGGCCAGACGACTAGACCTTATAATAATGAACAAAAAGAAAAAAGAGACCTTACAAAATTGTTGTCTTTGCTGTCCCGGCTGAACACAAAATAAAACTGAAAGAAAGTGGAAAGAAGAATAAGTACCTAGACCTTTCTAGTGAATTGAAGGTATTAATAGAAATTACACGGAGACAAGGGAGATCAATACTAACGGCAGAAAGAGATCAACGGTGCTCGTAAATGTAACGAGCTAGAGTTTCTTATTTGGATATTGGTGGGAATGAAATGTAAACGACACTATATATAAAAAAATGATAAAGATTGCACATGTGTGTATAAATTAAAAACACAGATATTTGTATGATGATGAGCTCAAAAGATCCTTTTAAGATCTTCATTGGTTGGACAAATCAAGATATTCATTCTAATAAAGTATCTTAGAGTGTTCAGATATATCTCTCTATCTTATATTATTCACATTTCATTTGATCAATTTCTTGTTGTTCCCCGGTTCGCATACAATACAGTTTTAATAAAATTTGAAATACATATATATATATATATATATATATATATATTGCACGCACAAGCATGCATACAAATTTACACACATTCGCAAATACACACATGTGTGTGTGTGTGTGTGTGTGTGTGTGTGTGTGTGTGTGTGTGTGTGTGTGTGTGAGCTAAAAGGGCATATTAATTAATGTTAATTACCTTAAAGTCAAATATTCTATGGAGTGAAAATCTGCCTGCTTGCCTACCTGCCTGCCTTGAAAATCAGGATTTAAAATCCTGACCTTATTCTTGGGCTTAAAGACTGATAATTGAAAATGCACAATTATCTCAGAAAGCGAAACCCAATATATAGTGCATCAATTTGTTCTAGAATCTTCATGAACTACCGTATCGCTTGCGGCCCGATGATAAATGATTTACTTCAAATCAGATACCAGTCTTCATTAACCTCTATCCAATCTTAAAACTGCTTTTTTTTTTCTTTCCTTTTCAACAGTAATTAACCACCGACTCAAAATTTTGGTCAAGGCTGCTGCATCATTCCATTTAAAATTGTAATGTTCCTTGCTTCTTGTAATTTTCTTTATTTCATGTAACTCTCTTTACTTATAGTCTTTCTTTTCTCAACTTGTTTTCCTTCTATTTTTCTCGTTACATTCTTTGTTATCAGTTTTTCCTTTTTCTTTTCCCATGATTTTTTTTTTTGCTTCATAGTATGCTTTCTTTATTGTTGCTTTTTTCGTTCTTTCTTACTTTTTCTTTTCACTATTTATCTCCTTTATTCCCTTGCTACATTCTCCGTTTCTCCCTCTTTTTTTTTCTTTTCTCTAGTTGTCTTCTACATAATTACATTCTTTCTTTAACCTTTCTTACTTTATTGATACTTCCTCTTTTTCTTTTCCCACTGATTACATTCTTTCTTTCTTTCTTTCTTTTGGTTGTTAGCTTACTTCTTTATTGTCCTGCGCAAACGACTGCTATCCCTGGATCAAAAATAGCAACAATGTGGTGTCCTCGTGGTGTAATGGTTAAAGCGATGAACTGCGGAATCGTAGTACGCGAGTTCGTACTCCAGTCGCGCTTTCGGGCAAGTACCCTTGGGAAAGGTATGAACCCCCTTATTCTCCCTCCAGCTATGGGTAAATAGTAGGACGGACTAGGTTCTTCAGCCTTGGTGAGGCAACTAGTCTAGGAGAAGGAAAACTCTGAATTCAAAACCTGTTAAACTCCGCTTAAAAATTGACCTTGTGTCATATCCTGCCCGAGCGGAGGGGTTGGGTAAATAGTAACAATGTTTTCAATACCGAGCAATTATTTCTGCCCTAATTCAACATGTGTCGTGCTTGTCGTGGTTCCAAAAACTGGGTTGAAAGTTTTGGTATTTTGGAAAATAATCATTAATTAGAGCAGAAGAAACCTGACTGCTTCATCAGTTGCATCTGATTCAATTTGAGCAAATCTTTCAGGATGTAAACACTTTATATATCTTCTTTTGCAAAGGGTCGCACTGAGCAATTAGACTGAATCTTGAAATTGATGCTGTCAAAAAGACAACGATTGCATTAAATCAGGGAGTTGTAAATCAAAAAGAGTTTTTTAATTGCAACTCATAAGTAGGCAGGTCGGATCTGTAGCACACACACACACACACGTCCATATATACTCCGATCCAAACCTATCAACCTTTTTCTCGATACACTAAAGAGCTTAGGCCTTTCCTGTGGTCTGTAAGACACGGTGAGTAATGAGCTTTAACCTACTATGATGGATCATGTAATATCAGTAGGAGTTTTAATTCAGGGTTTTCCTTCTCTTAGAGTGGTTTCCCTATTCTGGCTTGAGAAACTAGTATTCTCAATAATTTACCAATAACTGGAGTGGTTGAGAAGAGATAGATTTATGTCTTTTCCTTGAGTTGAAATGCTAAGCAAAATGTATACAGGTTCATCCAGGACTATAACTCAGGTCGACAATTCTAGTTTCCTCGAGGAATACTGTTACACTTAACGCGACTAACATACATACATATGTATTTTCCGCTGCACATACATACACACGTACATACATATGTATATCGTACACACATGGACACACACAAATATATACATGTCATAAATAGATACATATACATGTATGTTATATATATATATATATATATATATATATATATATATATATATATATATATATATCCAATTATATATATATATATATATATATATATGTTGAAATGATTGATTGTCGTGAATCTGACAGTAAGATAGAAATATATATATATATATATATATATACTCCTTCAAGAAAAGAACAAAATTCGGTCTCATTAGGATTTATTTCCATCTTGGTAAGAGCATTGATATGAATCAATAACTCAAAAAACAATTAACTGAACTTCTTCAGATCCAACATGGAGATAATGAATACAGACAGAATAGGGTGATTACAAGAGGGAAGGGGAGGGAAGGAGCATTCTCGCATTAAAAATTATTTCCAGTCTCCTTTTGTTTCTAGTTGAGACCATAACAAAATAATGAGGAGACGTAAGTTTTAATTTAATTTCTACAATAATTTAAACTTTATTTTAAAGTAACTCTTTAGGTTTAACAATAAAATAAGGAATTACAACATAATTTAATTGTCCTGGTGGAATTGTTCCCTACTCCGGATATACTGGATTGAAGAATATATATATATATATATATCATCATCATCATCATATCGTGCTGGCAGCACGGATATCCCTGACCCTCTCTCGCCACTCCTCCCTATCGTTCATCGCCCTAGGTAGGTCTTCAGGACAACAACCTGTATCCTCACATAGCTGCTGAATGTACGTTCGTGCTGGTCGTCCTGCTTTTGCGCGGCCATGTGTGGGGATCCATAAGAGTACATCTCTTATGAGTTCATCTCTGCTTCTCCAGCAATGTCCTGCATGTCTGGTTCGTCTAATTTGAATAGTTTTCGTGATAGGGGGCAGGTGGCCGTACAGTTGGTGTCTTGTGGGGTGTTGCTGCCAGGACTTGTTCAGGATTGCACGCAGCATTCTTGTGTAATTGCCATCTAGTTTCTTCTCCAGCCGTTTTGTTAGCGTCCATGTAGTGCATCCATATAGCAGTATCGATGTGACCGCTGCCTGGAAGAAACTGCGTTTCATTTTATCGGTTAGGTCTGATTTCCATATAGTCGATAGCCTATTGATAGCTGTCCATGCTTTCGTTAACCTCGTTTCGATGTCCTTTTCGGTTGATTCGACGCTGCTTCCTAGGTACGTGAATTTGTCTACTAGTTTAAGAGAGGTTCCGTCTAGAGTGGAGATGTCCCCCGTTTGGTTATAGCACATATATTCCGTTTTGTGTGCATTAACATGGAGGCCTATGCTTGCTGCTGCTCGTTCCAAACTATGCAGAAGTGTTTCGGCTTGGTCAGGTGTATTTGCCAGTATCGCTATGTCATCGGCGTAGTCGGCGTCGGTAATTGTTGTTGCGGGGTATCTTCTGCTTCTTTTCTTCGTCAGTTTGAAGCCATTCTCTTTGATTTTGTCAATCGATGTTCTAAGTACGTAGTCTAGACAAATGATAAAGAGGTACGGAGCCAGCGTGTCCCCTTGTAGTACTCCTGCTACAATGTCGAAGTATTCTGTGTCTCCATCTGGTGATCGTACTTTTACTTTAGTGTTTCTATAGAGAATCGTTATTGCCGCTACGGTTTCTTTAGGTATGCCGTACGCTAGTAGTATTTGTTCCATTTTTCCTCTGTGAATGGAGTCGAAAGCCTTGGTAAAGTCGACAAATATTAATGTCGCTTGTAGGTTCTTTGCCCGTACACCTTCAAGGATTCTGCGGATGGTTAATATTTGTGAGGTCGTGGATCTATTTCTTCGGAAGCCATTTTGGTTTTTTCTAAGTATGTTGTCGATTTTGGGTTCTATTCGGTTTCGTAGTAGGGCATTGTAGATTTTGGCAGCTATGGATGTAAGTGTTATGCCTCGGTAGTTTTTGGCTAATCCTAGGTCCCCCTTTTTAGGGAAGGGGAGTATGCATCCCTTCATCCATCTGTCTATCGGATTTTGATTGTATACTGCGTTGCAGTGTCGGAGCAGTATGTCGTCGAATTGTTTGGTCTTTCATACTTCCGGGGGAATTTCGTCCAGCCCTGCAGCTTTCCTATTTTTAATTTTTCTGAGAACCGAGTCGAGTTCTTCTTGTGTGAACGGTCCAAGTTTAATGTCTAATTGTTTGCTAATTATTCTGGTGATTGGTTCATGCGTTATTTTTGGTGGGTTTCCAAGTAAGTTTTCGAAGTGCTGTTTCCACAGTTTTATTCTTTCTTGTTGGTTTGCTGCTTTAAGTTTTGCTTTGGCTGTGTTCTTTCTTCTGCTCACTTCGTTTATTGTTTGCCAGGCAATTCTAGATTGTCTATCTTCCACCGAGTCTCTAATCTTATCTATCTGATTTTGAATGTATTCTGTCTCTTCCTTTATATATATGCCTGCTAATTGATATTGTGCCGTTTTTAGTTTTAAGGCATTTGTGTTTGTTGGGTTTTTTCGATAGTTTTTGGAGGCTGTTTTCACTAGTGCACGTTTTTCTCTCACCGCTAAAGTTTCCCATGGGACTCTATATTTAGTTTTAAGTTTTGTTGGAATGTATTTTGCTGCTGCCTCGAGGTGTGCATTGACGAAATTTTCGTATTCGTCGTTTGGTGTACTTTTTTCCGTCTTTTCTTGTAGTGTTTCGAATCTGTTTCTTAATTCTAATACGTATTTATCTCTTACATCTTTGTTGTTTAATAGGGCCCAGTCATAGTGTTTGGTGGTCGCTGTTCGTTTGGCGTTTTTTCGTAGGCTTAACCGTATTTTCGCCGTGACTATTCGGTGATCGGTGGACACACCCTCAAAAGAGGAGTATGCCTCGCAATTCAATGCACTATTCTTCCATTTCTTGTTCATAAGGACGTAGTCTATCTGTGCTTTAGTATTGTTTGCGTACGTGTATGTCCATAGTTTGCCCTCTCTTTTTTGGTAGTTTGTATTGAGGCATGCTAATCAATTTTCTATCATGAAATCTGTTAGATGTTGCCCATTCCTATTTGACGTGTTGTGGAGGCTGTATTTGTTGTTTCCGTTTTTCCCGATTTGTGCATTCATGTCTCCGCCAATGACTAACATGTTGTGTTTCGGGATGCTACGTACTAATGAGGATAACTCATCGTAGAAGGTGACTATTTCATTTTCTTCACTAACATTGGTGGGGCTGTAGCATGAGATGATTGTTGCTCTGGGGTTTCCGTTAAATGTAGCTGCCATCATTCTAGGTTGTATTTTCTCAACGCTATTAAGCGTTTTTAGTGCTCTAGGTCCTATAAGCAATCCTACCCCTCCTACTGCGGCGTTGACAGAGTTTTTCCATGCGGATACAGTGGCGAGCGACCAGCCATTGCCAGTTTCGTGATATTTGATATCTTCTGTGTGCGTGTATCTGTGTTCTTGTATGCATATTATGTCTATCTTATGTTCTTCGGCCGATGCGATTAGCTCTGGGAGTTGTCCTATTCTATTTAAGGTTCTTACGTTAAATGTGGCTATTTGTAGTGTTTGCTTGCATTTTAGTAGTTTTGATTGTTTGAGCTCTGTAGCTGATTTTTTTAAAAAATATATATATATATATATATATATTATTCAATTTGTATTATGTTTGTTAATCTTGTTAAATATACATATATATATATATATATATGTGTGTGTGTGTGTGTGTGTGTGTTGATAGATAGATAAATAGAGAGAGAGAGAGAGACAGAGAGAGACAGAGAGACATGGTTGCATATACTCACATGAAGACAGTTTACTTGCAACTCCTTATCATGACAGGTTTTATTTTTTATATAAACATGTACATCTAAAATTATTTTATTTTGATATTGCAATATTGTGATATTAATTCTGCACTTTTATTGAACAATTTTGCTGATTTTATGACTGTTTTAGATCTTACCTAAAATTTTTGATTTTATCTCGTGGTGAGTTTAAGAATTTTAATGATATATATAAATAGATTGCTTAACTTATTCAGAATTATATATCTTAATTTTTGGACGACCCAACCATATTATTGTAGCTATAAGATATTAAACTCTGCAATTGCTAGTTTTAGGGTCTGTTGTAGTGACTGCATTATCTGTACACTAGTCGATCTCATAAATCAGTCAACCCTAAGAAATCATTAATACATTCTTTTAATATAATGAGTTTCTTTTTTTGTTTCGTTTTGTTTTGGCTTGGTTTGGTTTGGTTTTTTGTTTATATGCGTTTTATTTTATTTTATTTTTTTTATTCTGAGCATAATAGAATATTTCTTTTTTTCCCTGGACCATTCTGGGGCTCGGTGATGGCAGTTACATTGCCTCGAATGATACCCAATGATAGTCACCGGTGCAAAAAAAAGCGTCTCACCAGTGTTAGTTCATTATATCCTTGGGGTAGAGGTAGATTCCATTTTTCAACCACCAACAAAATTTCATATTTACGACATATAAAACGTTTTGAATGAAACTCCCTGTCAAATTTATATTTTGCCTTATTTCAGGCTAAACTAATATTACTTCTATGTTGACGATATCATGATCCAGACCAAAATGTCAACACTCAGTAAATTGTGATGTATCGCATATCGGAATAAATAATATCAGATAGTTTTAAATCATAATATCAAGTGTAAAATATCAAAAAGGTTTTATTTTCCCAACTTTTTAGCAACTGTAATGCCATACAGCATATGATGTATTATGAACTTTTACAGATTATTGAAAGAATAATTTACAATAGAATAAAGTTTGCGAACAGTAAGAGTTGATGTTCAAGTTCACAGTCTTCTTGGCAGAAATTGGTATATATTTTTTCATGTGTTCATCAGTTACTGATTATAAGAGTTTCTCCAATATCTGCCTGTCTTATATGAAACACACACACACACACACACGCACACACACACGCACAAATGCCAATTATCTCATGGAGATAATTATTCATTGTACCTCTACAAAGTACTATTAGTTAATTAAAAGATAAGGCAAAGAATAAACTTTACAGGCAAGAATCCTACAATACTCTCTATTGTTGAATTTAATATCTTAAGACTACTGGTCAGGTCTCTCAGAAGTTAAAATGGTAGAAAGTATATATTTATCAAAATCCTATTTCACAAACAATAAAAAGTAGAAGTTCTCAAGAGGATAAGCATTGAAAAAAGGTTGTTACTTAATTTTCTCGGTGCAACACACATTTTGGTTACAAAATCCTCTCACATTCATTTCAGGTTTTTTTTTATTTTCTTGGACTGGTCCTCAAAATAGACCTGCTGTGGTTTGTTTAGTCGATGGAGGAAAGATTTTCTTATTCTTTTTAAAAGTCTGCGAAGTTAAGCCCAAAATTAGTCAGCTGTATCTCTTAACAAATCTAAGTTTCTTCAAATACCAAATGAACACCAGTAGCTAATAAAACGAGAGCCCATATGATTTCCAATTCTTTCTTGATTCAGCTAGGGTTGAACTTCTATCTGTCAATCATTTCTGTGAAGATATTCGTCACATCTACTATATCAAGTGTCCAGTGTCTTGGTCGGAGCCTATCGCATAACACAACATATCATCATTAATAAATGAAAAATCGTATTAAAAACAAAGACTCAAAAATAATTTCAGAAGGAATGTTGATATTTACAAAATTAGTGAAATGTTCTTATTTATAATTTGGTTTATTTGTTTAATGTCATATCAATCCCTTGTGGGTTATTTAATGTGCAAAATTTGATACAACTAATTTGCACATGATTATAAGATATCAAGTATTTCTGTCTAACAGTATTAATTTTCAGACAATATCTATTTGATCCATAGATGGGACTCTAACAGTGCGCATAAAAGACCCAGGGGCAATGGCAAGAAAGAGATGACCCCACACTTCCTCGAGTTCCAGAATTGGAACTTCACCACCAGATAAAGCTTAGTATCTTACCCAGGACACCCTCATATTTTATAGGAGTCTACTGTTCTGTAAGAGTGCAATCTAAGCTAGGACTGTCTTATTTATGCAATAAATAGCAAAAATATACTTATTTATTTTTCTTTTAAATAAATCATGATTATTAACAATATTGGATAGCTATTTCTTTTTATCTTACGATTATCATTGCTTTTTATCGCAACTGTCTCCAATCTGTAAATATTCAATAGCAAGTTAACAGCGTCAACTCATCTCGGTAAGATGCCAAACCACGTTATTTTAATGTCAGAGTCATAAAATTAAACATACCAGGAGCGCTGTTGCCGATTGAATCATGAGAATTTAACTTTTAAACTTTGCGATCTTTTGCAGTGAAATATTTGTTTTTGAATTAGTTGAATAAGAAGCAGTAACATTATCTTTTTTTTTTCATTTGATGAAAAATTGTCACCCATTATTTTCACTCTAAGCGAGTTTTTCGCATCAGTTTTAACTGCGGGTGACAGACAATCTCTGCAGGTTTCCAAGATTCTTATACATATTCTAGCAATTTTCTGTTGCGCTGTGTTTTAGATGGTATCGAATCTTCCTCTGGTTTCCAGTTCCCCGAATCTATTTTCGAGGACTGTTCCAAGAAATTCAAATACAATTGATATCACTGTCTCTTTCCATGTTGCCCAGCTTTTTCAGTTCTCTGGCAAGATCCAGGTATTTGTCTACCATTTCGCTTTCTTTATTTTGATTTTGTTGTTCGTTGAAACGGACAAAATTCACTAGGGGACAATATTTTTCTTATTAATTAACACTAGGTCCGTTCTTCTGACTAGGATTTGGTGATCCATTTGGATTTCAAAAACGTCCAAGAATTTTATGCGGATCGTTTCGTTAGACATATTCCGATATGCACATATACCTTTTGTCAGATGGGTTAAATTTTTTGCACAATTCCCAGTGAATCACATTTCGCACACAATTGTGCATAGTCTTGTAATCCTTTAGAGTCAGTCTACTGCATTCACTTAATATGCGATTAACCCATTCATCTCTGTCACCACATAATCTACACTTGCATTATTTCTGCGTATTACTAATTATTCCTTTGATATAATTACTTCTTATAGTATTATTTATACAGGTATTAAAAGAGATTTCCATTCTCTTTTCAGGTTTCCTCTTCTTAGCCATGACCCAGCATTTACTGTGCAATTTCTTTAGTTGGCCACTTGAAGTATCTATACAATTGTTTTTCTTCCTGTTTTTGTTTTCTCGATTCTTGATTGGTTATTTCAGTCATTGAGTTTTTACACCAGGTTAAACGACAGACTTTCGGTAGAGTCGGTGAGACAGCAAGTTTCTTCAGGTCTTTAGATATCATTTGAGTATTCTAGCCGATATCAAGTATGCTGTGGTGTGGATAGTCTCGATTTTTCCAATGATTTTCAAACCCTGCAGCGCCCTTTTCAAGCTCTTGGAACCCGGCTACAATTGGTCTCATCATTAACTTTATGTTTCACTGCTTCTTCAGATTTCTAGCAAGATCTAAGTATTTGTATATCTTCTAGTTTTCTTTTGTTTTCATTCTTCAGTCTGCTGAAACAACAAAATTCAATGGATGTTTTGTTCCTCCATTTTGTTTTCTAGATTTTTTATTGGAGTTTTTCTTATTTCACTCATTGTGATTTTTTTCACATAAGTTTTAACAAGTGATCTTTTATTATGTAGTCTCCATTTTTAAATGACGCACTGCTATAACTGTTTACTGTTACTGTAAATTGAGACAAAAAAAATTCTTGCGAAATTTTAAAAAGAGACACTTGATTCAGGCCATTGGCCTAATGAGTAAAGTGCTCGCCAATGGTCCGGGAGACCAAGGTTCAATCCTAGGTTGAATCATACCAAAGACTCAAAAAATGGTACTTGATACCTCCTTGCTTAACACTCAGCAATATAAGATAAGGATCAAAGAGTAAAGTGGAGCAATCCAGAGAAAGGAGTAGCGCTCTTCCCTACACCTTGGTGTGGTAGCTATTGAAAAGGGAGCCTTCAGGTCACCCTCGCCAACTTTCAGTTTTATTTCATTGGCAATGGAATATATATAGAAGCCAAACTCATCTGATTTTCCACGTAGACTTTGTAGATTCCAGCAGATCTGTAAGCAGAATGTCAGCGTGTGGGATTAGGTTGTATCAGTGCGAAGATTGTGGTTTTTGTTGATCACTTGTCGCGTCTTTGAATTTGTCCTGGTGTAATATCAAGCCCGGCTGTGTGACAAATAACAAAAGGTAAACGACAAGAATTCTCGTGATTTTTGCAAGAAATGGTCACGCACGATTTTCTTGGGGATTTTTAAAAAGTGTCAGCAGTCAAGCAGAGGACGAGTAACATTTAAAGTTGGGAGCTTGAGAAAACTCCCATTCTCGCCTTCATTGGAAGTGGGCTACGATTTTTGCAACTCCTTTACCGACTCAAAAATACCACTTCACGTATCTTTTTTTAGGAGGCTACAATATCGATAATAAAGTGAATGGTATTTTTTCTGAGACCTCGTGTTTGACTTTTTCCTTTTTTCTGATGTGAACTCGTCGTCTTTGTTTCTGACAACTTTCGTCGAAACCACCCCTCCCCTACACAACATTAAGCGTAATAGTACTAACCGGTTTTTCAAATGTGTGTGCTTCTTCGGCTGGTGGCTTTAAGAGAGAGAGAGAGAGAAGGAGGAGGAGGAGGAGGAGAGAGGGGGGGCTCTTATTTTTTGAGATTTCACTCGAGAGAAAATGGAGTCATTCTAAAGTGACATCTGCCGTAAAAGAGATATAACTTTGGGTGGGTGGTTGTTTGCTTGTATGTTTTTAGAGAATTTTGTTGTTGTTGTTGTTGTTGTTTCTTCTGCTTCTGTTGTTGCTACTTTCTCCTAAATAAGTTTGATTTGGTTTTATGGCATATCAACCATTGTAGGTTATTTAATGCCAAATCTTGTTTATCCAAATATATTGTATGCATATGATTTATGAACACATTTTGTAGATAACATTTTTAAACGAGCCTTATATATACATATAATTTTTAAGTGAATAATTTGCTGGTAAATTCATTTTTAAATGTATTAAAATTAATTTGTTTGCATACAAGTATTGCTATTGTTTCTACACTTAAATGGTTTTAATTATAGCAATTTAACGCTAAATATGCTATTCAACACTATTCATTCATTTGCACACAGTCAAATGGTTCCACGTATTCTAATGTAACACCAATAATTGAATTTAGGCACACAGTTAAAGAGTTTCAAGTATTGCTATTTAACGCTAATAATTCCATACAACATTACTCATTTGTTTGCACACAGTTAATGCATCAAAGTATTGCTGTGTATCATTAAACATTCAATTAAACTTGTCACTTGTTTACACACAGTTAAATGGTCAAACAGTTCTATTTCTAACCATTCAATTTAGCATAAATTATTTGTTTGCACACAGTTCAGGTGTCAAGCAGTTCTTTTTTGACTCATAGATGACCCTATCAGATGCTCCCATTCCGGATCAAAATTGATCTGGGAGCAATGGCAATGAAGAGGTACTCCACATTCTCCAAAGTTCCAATAATTGGAGACTCACCATCAGATTGTTTAATATGATAAACAGGACACTCGTAGTTGATGATGGGTCTTACCTATCTGTGGAGATGCAGTCGGTGTATTCTACAGATCCAGCCGACTGGGCCACCCTAAAAAGTGCTGATATTTGTATCGGTACGAATGTCTTCCAACCGATAAAAATATACACGCAATGTTTCATGAACAAGCAGTAAGTAAAATAAGCACAAAAATGGGAAAAGGCTTATTTGATAGTGTGAGTAATATAACCACCGGTTTTAATCATTCTTTGGCAAAGTCCAAAACAACGTCTGTACTGTTCAAAGAACAAAGGCAAAAAGAGGTCAAGAAGGGGTTTCTGTAACTCATATGACACCCTATGAGCCTCTAACAGACATGTAAATTATCTAAAGGACATAATTATTTTTGTATCCCGACACTTCTAAAGTTCCCAGAATACTTTAGATAATGCTTTATGGGAAAATACAGCAAAAATTTTGAGACTTACTTGGATGAATTATCTCTCACTCCTACGACTTTTATTTCCTCACTGAATCTTAATTTTAACTGTTGACTTTGACTAAAATATTTATTGCTACTTTATGCAAGTGCTTATTCTATTATTATATTATTGTTTTATAAATTATTATATGGTGTATTATCATTCTTTATCCTTATTATTATAGAGACATGATATAATTATAATATATTTTATTGTAATTAAGTTAGACTAGTGGAAAAGTTCCCAGAGTTTTCTTGTTTTTGGAACACTAAAGGTTGAATACATAGTTGTAAGCTGGTTTTGAAGATTCTTTATTCAGTGTCCATTAATCTTGTGTTGAGAGGCGTAGGGGGAAAATGGACACAGAAAATTTCCCAACAGGTTGTTAATTTTCACATACACAGCAGAAGTACAGATGATTACTGAAGCCAGTAAAGATGGTTCGGGTGGAAGTTTTAAGTGCCGCATGGATGACCTTCGAGGAAATTTAAAATTGACTTTCAGTTTTAAATCACTCTGCAGTTAACCACAAAAGTCCAGGTGTGGAGGTTGGCAAGCTCCTTTGGATGATAATCAATTCACTCAATGATATAATTGAAAGATTTCGTGTTGATTACTAAACAGTTGTAAGACATTAACAAAGTACAAGAAGAATTTTTATGCGAGAAAATGTGTTCTACATAAATTTTCAGAGTGAAACATTTTATAGTGTCTTAGCACCCACCCTGGGTTTTCAAATGAATTGTGGCTTCTCTACGATATCGAAGTATCAAAATCATCAGTGGGCCAAGAATAGACTACAGCATCAACAACGAAATCTAATCTCCCTTTTTTGGAGAAAGGATATTGTTCTATATTTGGGCATATACGTAAAGTGTGTGTTTACCCAATCCCTCCGCTACGAGTAAGATGTGAAACAAGTTAGTTTATGCGGAGTACAGCTGGTTTGAGATAATTTTCCTTCTTCTAGACAGGTTGCCTTTCTAAGACTAAAAGATCCTGTCTGTTCTTCAATTTACCAATATCTAGGATTAAAAAAGATGGATCAATTTTTTACTCAAGCGCCAAGTAAAATTCAAACTACCAAGTCCAGAATTTGAGCCGCCGATTCAGTTTCCTACGACGATAACCGTTACGCTATGAAAGGTGTATCATATCTAAAAAAAAAAAAAAAACATACTGAAACCTTGAGAAACTGTTACTGCCGACAGTTACAGTAATCACCTTCGAAGTGTGAGTTTTGCAACGGTAAAAAAAAAAAAAAAAAAAAAAAGCCTCTTACAGAGACAGAGAATCTTAAAATTCATACTGCTAAGCGACAACAAATCATCCACTCGTTGGTTTATTGAATTAAAAAAAATTCCTCCGCGCGTTGCATATTCTCCAGACTTAAAGCCATCGAATTATCAAGCGCTGTAATCAATATGGTATCCTCTTTCTGGCAAAAATCGTCTCTAACGTCGAAAATTTCATTGATGAAGTTATTAAGTCAAAGCCAAAGTCGCTTTATTAAAATAAAGTTCTACAATTTCTCAAATGTTGTCAAGTTATAGAAAATCAAGAAAAATAGTTTCATGTTAATAATTATATGTAAAAGTCTTTATAAACCAATTTTGATTTTTTTAATGCTTGAAACCTTTGCACATGCTTAATATTTTTTATATTTGTATTTTATAAAATTAATATTTTATTTGAATTTTTACATTGTATAAAAAGTATATATAATTATTATATTGAATATAGATGTTATACAATTGTTGTATGATATGATTATTTTATGTAAAATGACTATTTTATGTAACAAATTATGATTGTTATTATATTAAATAATTCAATGATTACCTTTTTAAATGTTTTCATTACTTTGTTGAAAATCTCATTGTGTATACCTGTTCTTTTTTGTTATGATTAACTTATGTCTTATTTGACGGCCACTAAGACGTACTTAAATTATTTATCTCTGACATTACATCAAATATGCTGGTACTATTGATAGGGAACCAAATATTGAAGGCTTTGGTTATAGGGAACCAAATACTGAAGGCTTTGACTATAGGGAACCAAATACTGAAGGCTCCGACTATAGGGAGTCATATACTAAAGGCTCTTACTATTGGGAACCAAATACTGAATGCTCGAACTTTTGGGAGGCAAATACGGAAGGCTCTGCCTATAGGGGGCCTAATACTAAAGGTTCTGACCACAGGGAGCCAAATACTGAAGTTTCTGACTATAGGGAGACAAATACTGAAGGCTATGGCTATAGAGGGCCAAATACTGAAGGCTCTGAAAATAGAGCTTAAAAATCGAGATAAAAAACTCAAAAATCTTCGTAAAATATGTTGGCATGCTTAGCGTTTCTTTTATCGTCGTAGGAAATGGAATCGGCGACTCGAATTCATATGTTTGACGAAGTTTTTTCCCTTTCGTGTTAAATGCCCTTCAGAATGGAATAAATCCATCTTTTCTACACCAGCTATAAGTAAATAGTATAACAGACTAGGTTCTCTGACTCTGGTGAGGCAACCAGTCTAGGAAAAGGAAAGAAAATTAAAACAGTTGTTGTCTGCTTAAAATTGACATTGTGTCACATTCTGCTAGTGACACATGTTTTGAAAAAAACGTTCGTCTTATTGGCCGATAAATTCATTTTGTAACAAGTTTTGTTTCATAATATAATTCAAGTTTTATTTTATTTTTAGAATTTTAAATTAATCGAATTGTATTAAATTACAATTGAATTGTATTTGCTTTCTTTTTAAAAGCAAATGGATCTGTGAAATGTTTTTGTTTATTTAAAAAATATACTTTGATTATTTCTTATTCGAGATTCAAGAAACATGAACTTAAATTGATGTTGTCTATTTTTCAGATTTGTCAGTGCCATCAGACTATGGGACGCAAACGACGTCCGGCATAATAGAACTGAAACCTCAGGGCTACGGCCCCCCTCCCCAACACACATACCATCCACATAACCAGCAGTTTTACCATCAAGTTCATCCCCATAGCAAAACACATCATGCCAACCACCTCCCACCGCCTGCGCCGTCACAACCACCCCAGCCGCTGCCTCCTCACCAGCAGCAGCTGCATTTGGAGCAACAGCAGAGACACAAAGCTTTGCATCAACAGCGAGACGCTAACTTACACAGAGGCAACAAAGATTACGATACAAACACCATCCAATTGCTGGATGTTAATGAACTACAGAACCAGAGTTCGCGCCTCTGAGAAATTGTGAGATCTTGCGAGATTTTCAGCTTTCTCCTGCTTTAAACTCTCGCTTGGG
This sequence comes from Sepioteuthis lessoniana, assembly GCA_963585895.1. Lineage (NCBI taxonomy): Eukaryota > Metazoa > Mollusca > Cephalopoda > Myopsida > Loliginidae > Sepioteuthis > Sepioteuthis lessoniana. The sequence continues at coordinate 98,920,970 of OY757921.1, read as the reverse complement.
TCAGAACTGTTTCTCTTTTAACAAACAATGTAGCCATAGACATGGTTTCCCATGTTCAGTGGTCAAGGATGAGCAAATATGCGTGTAACCCTCCTCTTTTTTTTTTTTTTTTTTTTGGCAAAGAGGATAACTAAAATTTTCAACTAACGAATGGCAAAGCTTTCTACCGAGTATAATTATTTTCATTTTCACTTCCGTTTCGTTTGTTACGTTTTTATTTGTTTTGTTAATCAGAAATCAATATTGATTGAATGGTTGATTGATTGGTTATCGAATCGGTGTTTTTAACGGCAAGAGACATTGGGAAGGAATTTACGGTGGTTGGTGTCTTACATCGAATCGAAATCTAAGGAGAGTAAAAATAAAAACAAAAATAAAAAACAAAACATTTAAAATCATTTTAAAAGCAGCCAAAACACATGGAGACATTTTTCTTTTTCTTTTTTCAAAATTGGATGAATGTTCAAAAGTTTCTAAATTGAAAACATAATATACAAAGAAAGAAAGAAAAACGAAAAAAAAAGAAAGAAGAAAAAGAAGAAAAAAATAAATGTGGGGAGGGAAAGAGAAAAGAAGATAACAGAATGGACTGGTGGCCTCTTTTGTCTGTAGCTTTCGCGTTCTGGCAAAGTCTTGGCGTTTTGGATGTTGTCGTTTTAGAATGTGTCCTTTAAAAAGCAAGATGAAGCCAGAAAGGAGACCATTTTTATTTGCTGTTGTTAATGCTGTTCTTGCTGTTGTCGCTGTTGCTGTTGTTGGCATTGTTGTTGTTGTATCTCAGCGTGTCTGGCTTGGTATGTAGTGAACTCCTATCGCGTCGTCATCGTTTTGTAGCAAATAGAGCCTCAAAAGATAAAACAAAATCAAATAAAAATACATGCACATACACAAACTACTCTGATTGGCTGGTTCTCTGCCGAACAAACTGGAAATGAAATAGTTTAATACAAAACAAGATGACTTTGATTGTGGTTGGATTTTATGAAGATGATAATAAATGATGCAATCGATTGTGGTAACATGATGCAGAAATCATGACTTATAGTTGGGATATAACATCTGATTTTGAATGCAGGTTATTTGCAATATTTTCTCCAGTTTCCAAAAAGTCACCTAATCTACAAAAAACAAGAAAAACCGATGAGGTGGAGGCACAAGAAAACATTGTTGGTTTTTGACCAGGTAAAAAAAATGGGGGAAAATGGCTGATGTCTTCCTATCTTCATACACTCTGAGAAAAGTTTCTTTTCTTACCGGTTTAAAATGTCAGATTTGGATAAAGACCTTGGAGTGCAGATTATAAGAAACGATGTGGAGACTAGTAAAATAAATGATAAAAAGAAAGAAAAATGTTTTCAAGGCAAAAACGGAATATACATTTGGGTTCGCTAAGCCACATATGGAACAGATAAATTTGTAGTCACGGCCGAAATATGAATTTGATTATATATGCGAATGAATATGGATCATGTGACCAGCGGAAGAATATGGCGCTGCCGTGGTGTTCAAATTCGATTCTGATTTGAGGCTGCAACACATATTTTTGATGAACTTCATCATTTTTTTCATCTAATATACCGTTTTCCTTTTCCTCCTTCTTTTTTCTGTCTTTCTTCTTCTTCTTTCTTTTCCTCCTTTTTTCTATCTTTTCATTTTCTCTTTCTGTATTTCCTATTTTTATTGACTTACAGGATTTCACACTTTATTCTTTTTCCTTCTTCTAACTTGAATTCGTCCTTCTTCTTTCCTTTCTTTTCGTTCTTTCTTTCCTTTCTTTTCGTTCTTTCCTTCCTTTCTTTTCGTTCTTTCTTTCCTTTCTTTTCGTTCTTTCCTTCCTTTCTTTTCGTTCTTTCTTTCCTTTCTTTTCGTTCTTTCTTTCCTTTCTTTTATCGACTTTCCTCATTTTTTTTCTTTCGTTTCTATTTCCTTTAGCTTTTTATTCAATTTTTCTTTTCTTTTTTAATCTGGTTTATTCATTTATTTTTTCTTTTTCTTTTTTATTCTTTTAATTTCTTTTATTTATTTATTTATTGCTCTGTTTTAGTTCGCTGCTGTTTCGGTCAAATTCTATCGCAGTCTACACTTTTTATACTTTTTACGATTTCCTTAAGAAGATGTCTTAAAAGTTTATTCCAATATGTGAAACTTTTATAACTGATGTCTCTAAGTCTACAAATTTCGGCGTATAAGTTCGTCTTTGCATGTGAATTTATCTCTGTGTAAGGGTATGGGATTTCTGTCGGTTCATGCAAGTTTGGACGATATTTGATATAGGTTTGTCAGTAACCAATAACTAGTTTCCTCTAAAATTTCTTATAAACTTACGTTATGTTTCGTTGTTTACTGATATATTAAGAATAGGAGTAGAATTAACTGTTTGATAATTACTCTAAAATTAGCAACAATAGCAATGAAAGAATAATATATAAGGCAAGGCATGATAAATACCAATATATTACTAAAATCACCATATATGAACCTATTTAGCCAATCCCTCTGCTTCTGTCGGGATGTGACAATTGGTTAGCTTTTAAGAGGCGTATAGCTGGTTTGAATTCAAAGTTTTCCTTTTCCTTGACTGGTTTTCTAACCCAGTCTATCCTAGTATTTAACCATTGCTAGGAGCTGAACTGATGGATTTATGCCTTTTCTAAGCGTGAAGTAAAACGCAAACTGCTTTGTTTAGGATTAGAACTTGAATCACCAATTCCACTTACAATAAAAATAACTGTTACACAAAGTATTTAACCATAACCCAACAAAAAACAAGACATCATCGCAGTATTTTTATTAGAGCATTATACTTTGAATGTGATAGAATAAATCAATTCCGAGTCTAAACTTAGAGTGAATTTTGAAGGGCGTTATTTCTTAATCATTCAAATTGTCGTTACAACGGAGACAACGATTAAATTATTTAAAACCCTTTACTTGTTCCTAAACAAAAACCCATCAGTATCATCATCAACTATTGGTTACAATGAGAACCAAATGGTTGAACAGATCATCTTGTACCACATAATGATAAAGGGAAAAGCATATGAATTTCAAAAACGGAAAAATCAACAGGTCGGCGTGAGACCGAAGCTGAAAAGTTTAACAAAACAAAGCAAAAAATTCAGAAGTATTGAATAGATTGATAACCCAAATTAGATTAATGATTGGTTGGTTGGTTGGTTGGTTGGTTCCACAATGAAAAAGGATGTTGGAGTATCATGCTTATTCTTCATTACAACTCAGTGGTCAAGAGAATTTCTTGGTGGTACCCATCTTTTTCTATATCAAGCGATAGATAATAAAGTTAAATTCTATGAGAAGCGGAGTAGGATTCTTTAGCTTTGTTTTTTTTTTATGCTTAACATCGGGGATGCCAGTCTGGTAATGGAGTTGAGTGTAGCAAGAGATAGGCTCGTGCCTATATGATGGGCATTGCTGCAAAGTGAATTCGAATTCCATTCGCCACATCAATAGATAGATATCAACAAACTGAGAGAGATGGATAAATATGAATGAATGGTCATAGAAAGAAAGAAAGAAAGAAAGAAAGAAACTTTTCCTCTCTCATAAAATTGCTACATATTTTCTACTGGTGCCAAAGGTCAGAGTTCGAATCCATATTAAAAGAGTCTGTTCTTTAAATAGTTATTTTCCAGGCAATCAAACCCTTCAAAAATACAACTAGCTTTCAACAACTTCCTTTCGTGTGGCTCTGAGTTTATTTTAGCTAATTTTAAGGGAAAAAAATGAAATAGATAGAAAGAAGGAAAGTATGCTATGACCAAAGCAATTTTTTATTATCATTCACATAATTTTTAATGTATCTTTTGTCCTATTATGATAATTATTTTATTCTTTACTTTTTTCTTTTTCTCTTTTTCTTGTTTTTTTGTTGTTTTTTTAATCTTTTTTTTTTTTTATCTTTTTTGTATTGTGACATATTTTGTGTTTGAAACTCCAGTTGTATATATATATATATATATATATATATATATATGTACCTACCGACTCCTGTGATATGTATAATGTTGATAGTTGAAAATCCTTGCGCTGGATTACAAAGCGAAAGAAGACACATCGAGTTACAGGTTACTTAAAATTCTGTGTTTACAATAAATAATTTCTTAAAATTATTTTACTAATTATGGATGGCATTAGCGATGGATGCATTAGCGATCTGAATGGAAGGGGAATAATTCTGAATATCAAATGACTTTTTCGCTTTAGAAAACACCGATTCTAAAATGGTATATATTGATAGAAATTCCAAAATCGTTCAGGGATGTTATGAGGACTTCAGCAAGCCATGCAAAACTGATGTGTTTTTTTAATAGTAAAATGTTATTTTTTAATGTCGGCAGCAGAGAATGATTTGAATACTGTTAATGATCTTGCTTTTGGCTAAGGTCAGTAATGTCAGCCTGTCATGAGAGAGCAGATACATTTATATTAGAGAATTGTTAAATGTGCTTTTAGATTCCTTGCCACAAAAAGATGGATTAATAGAACGGGTGTCTTTGACTGTTTCTGTTACATTTAATCAAATAGATCACGTTTTTGCTGCGATGAATTCTCCGAAAAAAAGAAAAAACTTTAAAGAATTTTTTAAAACATAAAGCAAAAATAAAAGACAGGGGTAAAAATAAAGTGAAAATTTTCCCCAATTTGATCAACAAAATTCAAAGAGAATTTATAATGACTTAAATTACAATTTCTTCTTCTTCTTCTTCTTCTTCTTCTTCTTCTTCTTCTTCTTCTTCTTCTTCTTCTTCTTCTTCTTCTTCTTCTTCTTTCTTTCTTTCTTTCTTTCATCTTTTTTTCTTCCTTCTCTTTACTCTTCACCGATTATAAAGAAGCCAACAACCGGGCAGCCGCCGGACGCAACAACTGACGATTTAAAAAAATTATTCCTCTTCTCGTGTAAAACAGAAGATGCAAATGAGAATCTCGTCAAAGCTGCGATAGAAATCAAGAAGTGTTCATTTTTTTCCTTCATAATTTTGCTTTTATTTCAAATTTATTTCATTTTATTTTTCCAATCAATGTTGTACCTACCGGTGGACAATTCTGCGACGCTTGGTTGCAGCTGCTACTGTCTTTCTTTGTCTGCAATTTGTGTATGGGTGTGGAATGGGAGGAGAGAAGAAGGCTGGGAGACCTTTTTTTTTTTTTTCCTTTTTTTTTTTTTTGCTTATCCCATTCCCTCCATCAGTTCGCCACCCTCAGCTGCTATTGTATAATCTTTATTTCAGCTTAAATGATGTGGATGCTCCTGATTCGCTTGCTTCAGCCGTACGCACACTCGGGAAAATATTTCAATGTTTGGAGAAAGAAAAAAAAAACAAGACAAAATAACTAAATTATGAAAGAAAAATGTTTATTTATTGTTGAATACTTTATTTTATTTATTTTCGCGAAAAATGAATGAAAATGTTTTGCTTGCCTTATAACAAGAACACACACACTTACAAATGAGTATTAGGACACCTCTTCATGAACGCACGCACGCACACACGCACGCATGCGCGCGCGTACACACACACACACACACACATATATATATATATATATATATATATATATATATATATATATATATATATATATATAATTTAGGCATAAGTGGTGCGATGTTTTTGTAGCTTTTCATGTATGTATGCGTGTGCGTCAAAGAAAAGTCACAATAATTCATTCACACGTAAAATTTATTCCAAAAGAAATAAAGTCCTATGAATTGTCTGATTGATTGATATTAAATCTAAACGTAGTTGTCAACATGGCTTAAGTATATTCTCGTACTTAAATTAAAATATCTATGATTTAAACACCTTAGCATCACAAAACAGAGATTAGACTTGCTATCCGTTGCCCAGTCGTAAGCTAAAACGGCATTTGAAAAGAACATTCAATCAGGTTGAAATGTATTATTTTTGATTGTCTTTTCATTGCCTTTGAAAAGGCAGATATATTTAATCTGACCTTTGACTCTATGAGAAAGAAAATATACATACAACAGACATACTCTTTCCATGCAAAGAATAATTGTTTTGTTTTCGTCTTTTTGCTTCAAAAACATGGCGATATTGTTGAAGCCCTGATTGATAAATTTGCTTTTGAATGCGAAGATAGAGGGCTTGTAAGAGAGAAGTTTGTCAGAAAATAAGGTCTTTTGTTTCCTCTACGCTATGAGAAAAAGGAAACATGCTGATTAATATGGGATAAACATAGATATTAATTTGATATTAGTTTTTCTTTCATCGCATTTCTATTGCTGTTTTAAATATTCTTAAACTTTAGTAAGTTGCAAAAATCAAATACAAATAGGATAAAGAATTTGCAAGTGGATGACGAGGCATGAATTACGTCTAATGAGTGAATATTGTAGTTTAAACAGTAAGACGTTGTCGCCAGTTAAACAAACTTCTAGTCGTTTTCAACTCATAGAGGCTGTATAACTGTCATTAAATGTAAAAAAAATACTGAGAGCGATGCAATAAAAAGCAACAAGATCGAATCAAATAAAAACTAGGCAAAAATTAAAGAATAACAGAGGTTGGTTTAAAAATTTCGAACGGTTTAAGACTAAACACATCAGATCAATTTAGATATTGAGCCGAAAAACATAATTGTACCATGATGTTAAAATATATATTACGTATATACACATAGCAGCGTGAATGCACACACACACACACACACACACACACACACACACACACACACACACACACACACACACACCCTCTCTCTCTCTCTCTCTCTCTCTCTCTCTCTCTCTGCTCAAATCAACACACACAGACACACACACACAGGCATAAACATACATACACACACACACACACA
>OY757921.1:98911262-98913930 GCA_963585895.1 Sepioteuthis lessoniana | reverse complement strand
ACATACATACACACACACACACACACACAATTATATATATATATATATATATATATATATATATATATATATATATATATATATATATAAGTACGAGTTGGTATATATTCATATATTCCGCCTCTATTCAAATTGATAATATTTATCACAACATTTGCAAATCTGGTCGGTAATTATATGAGAATGATATATATATATATATATATTAATTCATTATTCACTTATCAATATTTAATTTACCATTCCTTTGTATTTAATTGGTATAGTATTATACTAATACTTATAAACACACACAAACACACACATATATATATATGCATTTTAATATATATATTTTAATATTTCTTATATATATATATATATATATATATATATATATATATATATATATATATATATATATATATATATATATATTAAAATTGTTTACCTTAAAAACTTCATCATTACTCTAAGTACCGGCGAAGAGTTTTAAAGTAAACACTTTAATTTATATCTTATTCTAATTTGGCCTTGTCTTTATTACATACAGCACTTTCTATGTGTGTTGTTGGTGACCTTAAACAAAATTATATATATTATATATATATATATATATATATATATATATATACACATATATATATATAATGCTTTATCATGAATTTGAATGAATATATATGGATGCTAACGCACATTCAAATAAGTATATAATTAAGTGTATTCATACATATATAGATATATGTGTATACATACACACACAAAAACATGCACACAGTGTGGTAGAATAATTAAACAGCGGTTGATATAGAATAACTGAATATTTAAATGCGCGCGGCTGATTGTTTCATGCTAAATGAATATGACTATATACATTCCTTTTAGATGCGTATGTGTGTGTGTTTGTGTAACTGCATGCGTGTGCGAATGTCTTCGCGAATATCATCCAAGCATCAAGGTGAGAATATTAGATCACAGATTTAACTATTTTGTGCTATTTACTTTGCCAGTGGAAGTGACGACAGCGCATGCTCAGTGGTTAATAAAAATATATAAAAAATATAAATAAAGGAACAACAAAGCAGTCAGTGGAGAATGCGAATTCGGCCATTATTGCTCATGAGACAAAAACTCAATTTTATCCAACCCAATTTTAACCAGGCTGTTTTTTGGGTTTTTTTGGTTTTTATATATGCCCCCCCCCAACCCACCTAAACATCCATTTTTACTTTTTTTTCTGAATCTTACTTACTAAAGTGCTGCTTTCTCTTCATGGGTATTATAATTAAATATATGCACTATATAATCTACAATATTTCGAGAAGTATTTTTAAAAAACTAAAACTTAAATTAAGTCTATATCTATCTTAGTAATTCCTTAAAGAAACACTAACTGGATTAGTCTGTATTTTTCAATAATAACCGACTCTGTATGGATATATATATATATATATATATATATATATATATATATATATATATATATATATATATATATGTATATATATATATATATATATATATATATATATATATATATATATATATATATAAAGCACTTCCATACATGCTCGACTTGAGATTCTAGTATCTTGCGGTGTGCACCAGTGAAGAACACAGGAATGTCCGAAAATTACAAACACATTTACGCATTTACTGCCCTCTTACTTGACAATAGGCCCACAGCCAAAAAATACTACAGAAAAAATTAAAGTTTCGAATGCTGACTTACAAGTCAGACCCTACATATATCAAATCTTATATCTATAACATACAATATATTCGTGTATCCATAAATCATAAAATCAAATTGATCTATCTATCTATCTATCTATCTATCTATCTATCTATCTATCTCAAGCCCGACAGAGATAGTAAAAGTTTGCTCTTTGCTTGAGGTCAGTGTATGAGTTTTGGGTATGGCTAGGATTTCAAATGTTGATGCGACATATCTTTAAACACACTCGCATACATTCCGTCTCAATTCAGGTTAAGTCCACCTTATAAAGATACTGGAGCAATTGAATCTATTGATGCCGTGATCTCTATTTTGAAAATTATATATACACGCTTTTATAAATAATTGGTGGTGCTACATAATATTTTAATTATAACTCTCACAAAATTTATATACTTGTAAAATTTGCAAATTTGATGTGATATTATATCTACATCAGTTGAAAAATCGACACACTGGCTGATCTTTCTCACTGCTGGTCTGACATGAGTAGGTGTTTGAATACAGGTGGATGTTTGAGTACCGGTAGAATCTAGATTTAAAATGCCAGTTTTAAAGGCTCGCACTACAATTTCGTTAAATATTGAGGTACATCACACACTTATTGTTTTTTTTTTATCCACAATAATCAATTGACATCCTATCTATCTACCTATCATTTTATTTATCTCTATCCATCTAATATATTTACAGCTAACTCTCTATTGATCTTAATCTGCTAATATCTATTCAGCTTTCTCAGTATCTATCTATCTATCTATCTATGACCTACGAATCTTGAGGTGCAAGTAAGTTGAATCAATATATTTTCATGTAAAAGTCATTTATTTAAGTACAGTTTAGAACATAACTCTTAAGTCTATATATATATATATATATATATATATATATATATATATATATATATATATATATATATATATATATATATATTGAAAGAGAAAGAAAGAA
>OY757921.1:98841262-98906262 GCA_963585895.1 Sepioteuthis lessoniana | reverse complement strand
CATAAAAATTTGTGGTGAGTTTGAGAGTCCAAACACAAAAAAACACATAACTAGAATTTTTTTCCCATTAAACTTGAAGAGGCGCACATGTAATACCCAAGTTTCTCAGAACTCATTAAATTAATTTCATAACCCTCTACTCTATGGCAGATGCCCATTATTAATGTTTATCTATGTTAAATTTTATGCTGGAAGAAATTAGAGTTTATGTAGTTTTTATGTTGGTGGTTTTTATCAAATTTCAAAGGAAAATAGGATCTTTTTTTCTTTTTTTTTAAAGAATATTCAAATATTAAGATAAATATTTTTCAAAAATCAACAAAAATACAGGGTCTAGCAAAATGATCTCCCAGATTTAAAATTGCTGCCAGAGGTGCTAATAATGCTTGGGACATATGTTTGTAGATGGTTACACTATTATTGCAGATGTTATTTTATTTGCCATATCCAGCCTCTTCTGATTACTTCCTCTGAGGATACCTGAAGACTCAAATCTTTAAACATAGGCTGCAGACAAGTGACAAATAAAAAAATTTTTTATCATGAAATAGCAATAGCAAAACAACTAGGCAACCACAGTAAAACATTAGGAGTATTTAACTCAATATGATATAAAACAAAGTAATGACACTGTTATAGTAAAATTAAATTTTCAATAGAAACTACGTTGCCTTTTTTATTTACATTCCAAACACAAGAAATAATTCTGCTGGACTCTGCCCTCTTCACTAGAAATATCAATAATAATTGAGAATAGCTGAATATTTAATAATACATATAAATATGAAAACTAAGAGTCCAATGAAATTGATGGAACACCTATAAAACTGAAAATAAAAATCAGTGGTAGTTCCTAGTGAGTCACTTAATAAAAATAAGATTGATAATTTAAGCTGCTATAAAAATGACGTGTTGGTAGTTTGACCAGAGGAAAACATGTCTGTGAAAATGTTCTGAATTCCTCTAATGCATAAAAAGTATCTACAGTGATTATAAAACTACCTTGGTTCATTTTTGTAGTGTAAGGACTAGATATACATCAATGAGTTAAAACATTATGATCAGTGATATGTAGCCAAAATGACATCTCCTTTATTGGAATAATTACAACTATCAAAATTATATAAGCAGGTAAACTGGCCTGAAGTACTTTCAATGTTTAGAATGCTGTAGTTATGGACAAGGAGTCAAGATTTCAGTAACTTTGATAAAGAGTAAATTGTTATGGTCTGATGAGCCTTGCTTTCTTATAAATAAGGTGAATGGTAGGGTACATGACACCAGGATGTATTGGGGGTAAACAACAAGCTAAAAGAGGTTTGGGGAATGTTCTACTAGGAGACTCCATATTCAATAATTTATATGGAAAGTACTTTGCAACCTACTAACTACCTCAATATCACTGAAATCCACTCCTTTTAGTCTCTTATGATAGTAATGGCAGGAACATGTAATGCCCTGGTCACCAAATTCCACAGGTCACAATTCCATTGAGCACCTATGAGTTAGACCAGTAAATTTGCACTCTGCAGAACCTCAACCACTTAACTTCCATCAGTTGCTGTTAACAACTTGGCACTAGATTCCAAAGGAAACCTTTAAAGATCATATAGAATTCATGCCTGATTGGGGTAAATTGGTTTTCTGAATACCTTATTCTCAATTCCTTGTTAGGTAGGTGTTCATAAAGTTTTGACACATCAGTGTGATTGTAAGTTTAGGCAACCAAAAAGGTCAGAAAACCTATTTCTCATTTAAATAAAGCAACATTTACTGTCCATTTATACATCCCATAAGATGTTTAATAGATGAATAAATCCTGATTAGTTTAGCCTACATTTAAAATACTGAATATAATCATCAGTTGTATTGTCTAATTTAACACTTGTGGTATCTAAAACAAGTTTTACTCTGTATATTTTTATTATTTTTTTCTCAAATATCTAAACCCCTAAAAGTTATTAATCCTTATTTAATATAAAGAATTTCAGAGAAGTAAATTTCTAGACATTAAGAAATATTCGTCACTGAGACAATCGAGCAATTCTACAGAGCAACTGACCTTTGATCTACAAGGTGACAGCATAATTAATTCAACATTAACAAGATGGAGATGTAAGGACAAAATTTTAAAAACCAGTTTTTGACAATTATAACAAAAGACAAAATTTCTTATGATACAACTGATTTTGTGTAAATAGTAAAGAGAATCAAGAAATAGTTTAATCATCTAAAGAAAATGAAAACAAGGATTGTGGAGATTAAAAAAGAAATTTCCAGTTTCAAAATGGTGATATCATAGCAAAATGCACAAAAAATGTTTTACTTTATACTTTCAAAAATAAAAGATATTCATAAAAAAAGTTTCTTTAATTTTAATTATTATTTTATTTTCCTCATTGAAAAAAAATCCAATTCTCCAGACATAAATCTTATATAAAATTGGCAGTGGTGATGCATAACTGCTTTTTTCTTTTTAAATTTTCTTCATTTTCATCATTCTTATCATTGTTATTTTATCAATAGAATCATCTTCCTTAATATTATTATTATCATTAATTATCATTATTATCATTGTTATTATTAGATTTATTATTATTATAATAATTATTATTATTATCATTATCTTTATTATCATTATTATTATAATAATTATTATCAATATTAGAAATATTTCTACAAAAACTTTGAAAGCTTTACAAAAATGATGGTCTATGTACAATGTCTTCCTGTTTGGGTTTAGTCCAGTGCCAAATTTGAATGACCCCATAAGAATCAGGAATTCAATGAACCAGTGATGGTCTCCATAGCAGAATGATAAAACGGACAAGAGATACAGTCTGTAGTTTATGTCTGGCCCAACTTTCACAGCCCACTCATGTGTGAACCAGTCAGTTTGAAAGGAACAGTAGTAGAATTCAAGGATGACAGCAATTCTAAAAAAAATCTGTTGAGCAGACAGATGACATTGCTTTTATGAATTTTGACTTTCTTCTGTTTATCTTTCTCTTATTTTTCCCCTATCAAAATAGGAAGGAAGACATTTTCATCACACCTAGTGCATTGAGCAAAAGGCCTAATTGCTGCTGCCATATTAGACAACTTCCACCTTAGTGGGTTCTTTCTCTACATCTGGTTCTTCTTCACCTGGAAACTCTATCTTAACTTTTTCATCTCCTTCACAAGTGTTTGCCAGTACTTCTGCCTCAAGTTCCTGTAAGCTGGTGAAATCAGTAGCCAAAAAGATATTTTTCTCTCCTGAAGAAATGGCCATAAGCTCATCTGTGTTAGACAGGCCAATACCAATGCCAATAACTTTCTTTACTTTAGATTTAAGAGCATCAGCTATGGGAATGGTGAGATGGGCATCAACATTAGAATAGCCATCTGTTATGACAATGGCAATGTTATCTGCATCAGGTCTGGAACCATAGCCACCAGAGAAGGCGTCAAGAGCATTACGTAAACCAGCAGCTGTGTTGGTGGAACCTGGTGTGTAGATAGTCCGTTCAATAATATCCCTTATCAGATTGGAGTCAAGGAAACGACCAAAGCTGAAGACTAGAGTTCCCTTGGTGCTGTATGTAATCAAAGCATATCTCATCTTGCCATTCTCATGTGACAAGTCAGCCACCAGATTGCTGACAAATTTAAGAATACGATTGAAATTCTCTATTCCTATGCTGCTTGAGGAATCCAAAATAAAGGCAATGTCTTTGTTAGGGTTGCAAACTGAAAAAAAATAGAAAAAAGAAAAGTGATGTAAAAAATGTTATTTTTTTCATTTTTCTTTTATTGCATATAAAACATCATAAGGAGTGAAAAAGTGACGACAGTCAATGGATACCAAAATATTTCCTATTTTCCTTTTTGAAAAATTTGCACTTATGAAAGTTTCTAAATTCAATAAGTTTTCAATTTAAACATTAGCACATAAAAAAAGAATAAGTAGAATAGATCATTAGTTCTAAGTTTTGTTATAGAAAAATCTAAACATATTGTAGGTGATATACATGGTGCCACCCAAGAGTTTAAGGAATTTAACTGTCTACTCAAATTGAATGAAGTACAAAATATTGCATGAAATAATGAGAAAAACTCTTAGGATTACTGTATGCATGACAAAAAAAATGCATTAAAAGAAATTAAGCAAATTAGGTGTAATTTTCAAATCATTAAACTTTTTAACCACATACAGCCATTTTTATTAAGTAAATGTAATGTAATTAACTGGTAAAACAAATAAAACAATTTTCTTATCATTTCTATAATTAAAGGACAGTAGATTTTATTTCAAAGAACTGGCACACTTTTGTATGCCTAGTATATAAAACACTTTTCAAATTCATATACATGTATATACGCATATCATTTAAATTGTATCCAATAAATCAATATTGTTCTTCCTTTAAAGAAAAACCATAAGAAAATACGATAAAATTGAATAAGATCTTTTAAAATAACTTAATAATTCATATAATATTAGGTATTTTTTTAGATTAGTAAGTTGTTTAATTTAAAATCAATAGGAAAAATAGGGAACAAAAATTTTAATTCAAAATATTGTTTTGTTTAATGGCATATCAATCTTCATAGGTTATTTAATGCCAAAGCTATCCTTGCAGATGAACAACAGTGATACTATTTAACCCCTAGCTGGGAGAGGATAAGGGAGTTCATGCCTTCTCCAAATGTATTAGTTCAAGAGTGAACATAATAGAATGACCAGAGTTTGAACTTGCTTACTTTGAGACTACAGTCCAGCACTCTTGTCATTATGCTATGGAGACCCTCTAATATTGTTTTGAACAATAAATATAATTATACTACTGAAAAAAAAAAAACATGTTTGCCAAAAGTATTTTCTTTATTCAAACTTTATATCTGGTAAATATTTGTATCTATTGAATCTAATTTTTGAAGTTTTACTAAAATCTGGTTATTATTTTTAGTTCAAATTTCATGCAATAAATAACTTTAAAAATGTATAAATTAAGTAGAAACAGAAAACTGCTATCATAGCAAATAGTTTTATTCAAGAATATCTTTACCACAACTGGGTCTAAATTTAAAACTAGACTTCAGAAATGTTACCTCTATCTGGCAATAGTTATTAAATTTGCACATATATTCCATACACTGAATATAACAATTATTATATTAATTATTATAGAGATAATAGAAAAAACAGGCAGTTAAACATTACAACAATTTATAAGTTGAAATATCTAATAGACATATAATTAATCAGGATTAAGCAAAATTATGAAAATCACAATTAAAAAAAAATTATTAAGAGAAATTACAGAATATTCTTTAATAAGTTTCTTTGATATATTTCCAAAATTTTAGCTCAGATCAGTCAATTTGTCAGTTTCCTATTCCAATTCATGAGATAGTTTTAAATTAATTGATAATCAATGGTGGCAAAATATTGAAAGTTCATGAGGTCAAAGGTCATGATGGTTGCTTAAGAGTTTGAAAATATTTGATGTTTGATACGGAAGGATTTAAGCATTTTGACATTTGAAATTTTGGAATGACAGATTTTATAAGAACAAATAAATTATTTTATTAAAGTTAAAGATAATCATTTGTTATTGAAGAAGGTATCTTTGTTGTTTATCCTTCTATTCTATATCTAGCTGAAAAAAAAACATTAATTTTTGTATAAACTTAATTAAAAACAAAGAGGAGCAAATAACTTACGTCTTTCACAAGTTTTGCCTGTGAATCCCAATGGGCATTTACATGTGTAGGTTGTAATAAGAGGAACACATAAGCCACCATTCCTGCAAGGGTTATCATCACATGGGCTTAAGACTGAAAAATGACAATTATAATAACTTAGTACAAGACAACACATATTTTGATAGACAAAAGTTTCAACAATATTGATTTCATTTTGCTGAATTATTCCAAACTGAAAACTGTGCATTTCAAATTCATGACATCATTTGTTCTTATTTTAAATTATATCATTTAAATTGAAAATCTACAACTTAAACAATCCACTTTAACAATAAATTTTTCAAAATGAAATTATTCATGTAAGATTGACTATAAAGTTTTAGAAAGGTAAGCAAAATAATCACTTAATGGCTGATATGGTTGGATTAGACATGAATAGCATAAATGAATTCAACCAAATATCTTAGTCTTCCTTTCTAGGGAAATGTGTGAATTTTTAAACTTATCCACTAAAAGTTGAAACAATATAATCCAATGTTGGCTCAAACTAAAGCAAGTTAGTTCAACAAATAACACTTTTACTATTCAAACTACTGTATCATGATCTTTTTTTTTATTTTCTTGCTTTTATTTTCCAAAATATTTAGTTGAAATGTTTAGATAACAAGGAAGATTTTTGTTGTTTTTAATCCTACATACTTTTTATGCACTAAGTGTTTGGTATTTGAGAACAAACTTCAAAAATGGCCAGAGAACATGCTAATTCAAAGTACAAAAACCTAAGAAAGAACATCTTACTTTTACAGATTGTTCCAATAATTTGATCTGTAATCTGAAATAAAGATTCATAGTCAGGAATGGTGAAAGCATTAATAGCAGCTGGTGCACTTGCAATCTGCTTTACTTCAGAGTCATCAAAGCTGCCAATAGCAACTGCATAGACATGGGCATATTTCTTTAGTTCATTAGCTTCAGGGATGGTCAATTTACTGTCAATGTTTGATTGACCATTAGTCAGAATAATAACTGAAACAGAAAAAAAAAGACATTAGTTCATATCATTTAAAACTGATATTAAATAAAAAATAGATATTTTAATAAACAATTCATTTTTAGACAAAAAATAAAGTTGATTATTTTAAAACTTAAATGTTAAAAAGGAACAACTGAAAAACATATATTCCTAGTTAAATGGAAAAGCTGCCTTAAACTTGTGAAAATATTGTTTATCAGGACAAAAAAATGAAATCACATTCCAAGTTTATATCATTTTTTTTCCTTTTTTTTTTTTAGATTCTTGAGTCTGAAAAAATGAATTTTCAGTGCATATCTTACCAAAATTTTGTCTTTGTGGTCGGTCTCCAGCTTTATAGTGCAACATTCTGGTTCTGACAAGTTTTAAACCAGCTGCAGTGTTTGTGTTGCCATAAATATAAGGAAGAGAAGAAATAGCATTGCGAAGTTTGTTAGCTGAATCAAAAGCATTCAAGTTGAATCCAAGGAATGCTGAAGAGCTATATGTAGCAGCTGCAATTCTTGTTTTACTGTAACCAATTGAAAATTTCTCAGAAACAGATATAACAAATTCCTTCATTTTTCGGAATTCATCTTTGGATACACTTCCAGAAGAGTCCAACAAGAAAATCACATCAGCTTCTTGGTTGCATGCTGTGAAAAGAAATAAGATGGATAAATGTCAGTCATTACAAAGTATGATTCATCTTTTTTAAACATTAAAATTTTACACTTGATTTCAGTTGTAGTAATGGGTAATAATCAGTTTTAACTCAGGTTGATGGAAGATTTTATATTGGTTTCTCGGAGAAATTTACAGTGGAGGTTATCTTCTGCTTGAATTTTCTTTTCAGTTAGGGTTTATGTTGGGTTGATCAATTGTATTAAAAAAAAAAATTTGAAGCTCATGCTTTCTCAAGAATATTTCCATAAAATAATTCTAATGGCCAAAATAAAAATTAAAAACCCCTGTAAGCAACATTTTCCAGTGTTGCAAAAGACAGTCACTTGCATATAACTTGTATATAAATAACTTTAAGAAGAACAACAGATTTTCTTAATAATATTCAACTAATCAATGAGCAGAAATTATACAGTTCAATTTTTTATGATTTTTCATAATAATTATCATTTTCTGGATGACTGAAATTTATTATTCAATCTCTTCTGATTTACTTCCTCAGACTTTTATATAAGATAATTTTTTAGTGCAGTTGGATTGTGTCAAGGAGAAAACATATCATTTCCATGTAACACTAGACTATTTCAGATACAATAAATTAATTACATTTTTAAAAGAATCTAATAATTGGAACTAAAAGTCATTGGGATAAAAAATGTCACCCACTAGTTTCACAGTGTCTGCCAGCATAGCCAGGGGGACATTCACAGACATAGGTTCCATCATCAGGCATACAGGTTCCACCATTGTGGCAAGGACTATACAAGCAAGCTCTTTCTGTTAAAGTGAAAAAGTGCAGATATTTATTAAAGACTGATGTAAAAGAAAGGTACACGTTTCATAAGTGACTTCAACTTTTTTCTCTAAGAAAATGTTTAAATTCTTTATCTTCTTAATTGCATGAATCAAATGAGATTTAATGCTGATATTATAAGAGTGTATTTCACTGAAAATTGAAGTTGATTTATTATTACCATTCAATTAATCATTGCAATATTATCTTTATCTTTGCTGTTGGTATTTTTAATATTTCAATTTCTTCACCTGAATATGGCACCAGACAAAATGCCTTAAACGCTTGTGTTTATTTATAATATAAACACTTATTTTGTCAATATTTATTTCAACTTTCAATAAAAATCAGATTAAAAATGCTTCTTGATAAAACAAAAACAAAGAGGAGGATATTTTTTAAGTCACTGAATAATAATAAAGAATGTAAGAAAGTAAAGAAAAATCTGGTTGGTTGGAACATTTAATTTTGGAGCTGTGAAAAACATACTGGTTTTGCAAATCTTTAATAGTGAGTGTGATCCTCACCAAGTACATTATCCTTGTACCAGATCTTAACAATTCCATGTGAATTTATACGTAGATGGTTAGTAGAAACATCTGATCTGGTTTAAGAAGTGAGTGGATAAAGGAACTTGACTGCTATTAATAGATTATCAATCATATGGAAATCTGATCTCTCTGATAAAATAAAACAGGATTTCTTCTGAGCTGTGACTGTGTCATTACTACTGAATGGATGCACCACCTGGACACTAATGAAACACATAGAAAGATGCTCGATGAGAACTAAAAAATAATGCTATGTGCAATTTTGAACAAATCTTGGAAGCAACACACTACAAAACAGCAGCTTCTGTATAGCCACTTTCCTCTCATCTCACAAATCATCCAAGTAAGATGAACAAGACATGTGGGGTATTACTGAATAAGTAAGAACAAACTCATAAGCTGCATTCTCATATGGACTCCTACACATGGACAAACCAGTGTTGGTCAACCAGCAAAGACTTACATACGTGAGCTCTGTGCAGACACTGGATGCAGCCTTGAGGACCTGCTAGGAATGATGGATAATAGAGACATATGGTGAGAGAGAGAGTCAGAGAATTCTGTGTTATCTGTATGATTTGATGATCATCATCATCATTTATTGATAAAATATAAAGGAATATACTTACCATAGCAAACCACTTCTACTAGGTTCTCTATGATGTCAAAGATTTCATGATCTTCAGTGTTGTTGGGAATGATGTATTTATTCTTATCTAATGGCAAAGAAACAATCTCACTCAGATCAACTGCAGTTGATGCTGTGGTACCAGTAAGAGCTGCAAAAAAAGAAAATACTAAATTTAACCACTGTATCTAATAATGCATAAAAGCATGAATATAACTGTTTTGTTTATATTTATAATCTGCTTTTTCCTCTATGCAATCTGGGCCAATAGAAATATTAATGGCACTTGGAATTTTATTATGAAACTTAAAAAAGCAGATATTCTATATTTTCAAAGTTTATAACTTACCTTTCAAATATCATGCTTTCAAATATACAAGTTACATATTTTTTACATTATCTCGTATCATAACAAAAAACATGTCGTACATAATTGTGTCCTAACAATCATAATTATTTCAATAAAAATCGATATATTGTACTAGGATTTTTTCCACGATGTGAATATAATCAAATAATATCATTGAAAGTTAAAGCAAGTGTGTTTATATTTACAATCAAGTATTTTTCTATAATGCACCAATATACATCAATATTTATAGGTAAGCAAACAATGACTGCAGGGGTGCAGGCTGCATAATGCTTACTGACATAGAAAATGAACTAAGTTCAAATCTTGGTCAAAGTCATTTGCATTTCACTTTGTGCAAATGAACAAGGAAAGGTATGAATCCATCTTTTCAGCAGCTATGCATAAATAGTAAGGCAGTTGGTGCTCTCTAGCCTCGAAGGTAAACAAAAAGAAGAAGAAGAAAAAACAAGAAATTCAAAACCAAGGGTTGTGGGACTAACAACTCTGCCCCATGAAAAATCTATTTAAAGGACCATTAAAGATGTGGTGTCACTCCAGCTCTATGCTCCACAAAGAATCTATATAGCCACACACACACACACACACATATACACACAAATAATCTATTAGCTAGCAAAAAGAGTAATGAGAAAGATATTAAGGATCATAACAGTGTTGGAAAAAAATGAAAAATTCTTCTAAAAAGATTAACATTTTGACTCACCAATGGAAATGATCCTGGTTCCTTTCATCTTGAGATGACGTGCTTGAGCAACCATATTATCTAAATCACGAGAACTCTTTGTCACAAGGACTAAGTAGTTAGGAACATCACTTCGATCACCATAGCCAAGATCAAACAGGCGTTGGTTAGCAAGACGGAGAGCATTTCCTGGGTTTGGATTAGTTTTACCTGGCCTAAAATTTTTTAAAATCAACAAATTCAAATAAAGAAAACAATTTGGTTATTAGAAATAAAATTTCAAATGGAAACTACATGTTGGTTAGTGAAGTTTTCCTTTCTTAAAATTTATTCATTTAGTTTTTATGACTTTTAGATTTTAATTAATTTTTTAATGAACTATTTACCAATTTTTCAGTGAACAAAAGGGTGAAATAAATGAAATTAGTGGCATTCTTATAAACAATGAAAAGAATGTAATAAGCATGTTTAACCATATACAAAGATAACATTTCACTTGATAAAGTGTTGACCTAAATTTATTACGAATCACTTGTAGATATAGAAACATGTATATCTTCCCTTTGTGAATAGTATGAATAATTTACTTAATCTGTAAATATTATTGTTAAAAGAAAAAGGCAAGTATTAAGATTTTGATCTACACCTCAAAGATGAAATGGCAGCAAGGACATTGCGTTTTCCAGATCCATCACTCAAATACAGTCTAACTCTCGCTTGTGCATCAAATGAGATGAGGCCAACCCTCATGTTCTTACTCTTGAAAGACAGTCGCTTGATCATTTTACGCAACATACGTTTCACTTGCTTCAACAATCTTCGAGGAATGTAGCGAGATGTGTCAACAACAAACACAACATCAGCTTCTGACTCACATCCTTAAATGAACGAAAAAAGAAAAGTGAATGAGTTTCATACAAATCTTTCGATAAACATAATTTCATTATTTCCAAAATTCAAAGGGGAATTTTATGGGAAGTCATGTGGTTTCATTAGAAATAAAATTGAAAAAGTTAAATCAATTAGTTAATTTTTTTTATTTGTTGAATAACTTTATGTTACGTTCTTGTTTCTTAAAATTTGTTGAATTTCAATAATGGAGCTGCAAAATAAGCTTTGTTCTAAACTTAATAAACATGTAGGTATAATTCACTCAAAATTATTGTCTAGGGAAAAAAAAGAAAGGTATCTTGATCTAATTCCAGTTTCTTTGCTATGATAATATATGAATTAGATATATAATAATTTTTGATGACTTTATTGTTTAATGAATATAGGAAAAAAGGAATTTTGAATAAAAAATAATCCAAATATAAGTTTAAAAGTTACAAATTAAAAATATGTTAAACAAATTCTTAATTTAAAGTAAACTTTAAAAGGTTTGAGCACATTTATATTCAGTTGTTTCATGTGCAAGCCTTGAATAACAAATACAAAAATATATATTCTTGTACCAAACATAAATTAATTCCTAAACATAAAGAAGCTCAATATATAAAAGCTAAAACAGATTTCAAAGACCAATTCTTCAAAATGATTGTTCTCCAAAAGAAAGTAGACAAATTTGATACTTTGTTTGATAAAGAAGAGAATGAAGGATATATCAAAGGGAAAATAAATGTTTTTCTATTGATTTCCAGACAACAGAACTCAAGAATGTTGTTATCTCTTTTAAAATTTCTTTATCACAAATAAGAAAATATATAACTGATGTCAACTATTTTTGATCTGCAAACTTCCTTTCACTTTCTCCATTTACAAAATTACTTAAACTAAGAAATAACTGACATCTCTTTTCAAAAACTTTAATAAAAACAGAAAGTTTGTAAATTTACAAAATCTTGACTAAAATTTGTATAAAGAACATAAAATTGGTTTGAAAAGACAAAATGTTCAAGTTACGTTTTTCACAGGTTTCTCCTGAATAGCCAAGAATACATTCACATCTGAAACTAAGAGCCTGGTTTATGCATGTAGCACCATTGGAACAAGGGTTAGGATTACATCGATCCTCAGCTGCAAAGTAAATAAAATAAATATTTTACTCACAAAAGATTATTGAAAAATACATGACACAAATGAAACTCAACAGAAGACTTGTTACAAAATCGGTTTTAAACTTTTAAATCCAAGTTAATATCTAGAATTAATTTTAAAAGTTAGAGAAATTTGAAATCATCATTTTTTTCTCTGCATTCTATTGAATATTATTTAACGTATTTCTATTTTGATTTATTAATGAGAGAAATATAGCAATGAATAATCAATTTCTGTTACAATCATTTATAAAGTTTTTGTTTCTATTTGTTGGACCAAATACAATTTCTTTCAAATTACAATCATACAATGATAGTTATGAAAAGACATATTTCCAAACAATTCTTAAAGATGCTTGCTCACAAGAACAACCTTTATATTTTTTTGTTGAACAAAAAGAAAAAGTATTTTGATATTTTGGCAAAGTAAAAAAAAATTTTAAGACAGAGTTTTTATGAGAGACTCAAGGTTACATTGAATTAGATGATAATACTCTTAATATGATGAAATAAGTAAGCATAATAATTCATAAAATTACATTAAAAAATATAAACAATATCATCATCTAATTCACTGAAACCATATGTCTCTCATAAAAACTCTAGCTTGAGTTATTGTAATTAATAAGTGGTTTAAAGTGTAGTTTAATTAGAATAATTTATTAACTGTAAAAGTAATCCTCACAGTGATTAACATTTGAGTTTACTGTGGGATTATAAGATTAACTTAGACAAACTCTAAGAGGGAGAAATGTAACCAATCGGATGCAATGTCACAACTTTTAAGAGCAAAACTTTATAACTTCTCATAAATTATATTTTAAGAAATTTCAGAAGAAAAGAAAATTGGATCAAATACTCACAATCAAATACAGCATAGAGCAAAGATTCACTGAGACTTCCAACATCAGAAGCAGAGAGGATCTCAACAGATTTGATACCCTGTGAAGCTGCAATGGAATCAACTTCATCTCTATTTCGTAAATCAAAACCAATTGGTACCACATGAATTCCAGAGGAGATGGTCAGTTCAGCTTGACTGAGAGTTTCTTCTTTAGCTACATCTACTTGACCATCAGTCAACAGATAGGCAATGTTCTTTACCTGAAAGATTGAAAAAAAATCAAAGATATAGTTTTATACCATTTATATTCTTTAGTGGATTTGACCATCAGTAAATTAAACAAATTCTAATTAATAAAAACATTATGACCCAATTTATTTAGTGAACATGATATTTTCACTATTTCCTTTATATCATTTTGTGGCTTTCTCATCAACAATCATCATAATGTATCATCTGCTTTGACCTAATTGTAAATTGATCTCAGACCTCCCACAAAAATGAATGTTTTGCAGTCTTAAACAAAACCTACTGTTTTTTTATTTTCCAAACTTAGAGCTACTGTTTATGAGAATTTCTTTTTCTTCTCCAATTGAATGGGAATTCAACAATACCAGACACCAATACACATTTAAAATACAATTATATTACTACAAAACAATACTGATTTAGGTTTATTTACAACAATACAAAAAAATCAAGACAAACACAGGTAATGAGTTTCTTAATTAAAAATTTGTGAAATAATGAATTTCAAATATATGAATTGATCTTAATAAAAAAAGAATAGCTTTAAAAATGCTCACAGTAGGACGATCTCCACTTTGTCCATTGAAAATTTGTACCCGAAGAGCTTTCATGGCATTGGCCATATTGGCATATCCTCTAGTATAAGACATGTCATCAATAGCTCTGATCACTGCTTCCTGAGTATTATAACGATCAAGGCTAAATTCAACAATGGGACGAGAACTGTACTTCATCAAAGCTATATGGTGGTCACATTTCTCAGGTTCAAGATCTCGTACAAGATTCTCAACAAATGATTTCATTTGGTTGAATGCATTAATTCCAACAGAAGATGAAGAGTCAATAACAAAGGCAATATCAGCTGGTTGAGGACAGGCTAAAAGAGGCAAAATAATTCTTAATCAGTTTATCAATATATATGAAATTTTTATCACATTGACAAAAATGCAATGATTAACTTAAGATAATCATGTACAAATGAAAACTGGCATCACTATTAAGTACAAGATAAATAGGGAAAAACAGGAAGAAAAATAAAGAGAAATATTATTTATATCTTTAGAATATACCCAATAATAATTTGTATTACATAAGCGATATATCCAATCATACTTTCTGTACATCTATCATTAAAGTCAGGTCATCTTATTTAATTATCTAGTATTTCCAAAAAATTAACACACTATCCAGTACTAACAAAAACAATGGTGTTATCTCCTTTATATTCCAATACAATCTCTCCAGAAAATGAATTGAAACAAAAATTTAGTATAAAATTTTCCTGTAACCGATTTGTAACAATAAAAAATAATTGTTAATACAGTTAAATTGTGCTCTAAATCATTTCACTTATGAAATGGATTGAAATAAGATTTTTCGTTTTTTTAATGACGGATTTTCATATGAAGGACATACTATTAAAGAGTAAAAATTTCAACAAGTCAAAATCCAATTCAAATAAGTTCTTTATGCTTACTTTTATCGCAGTTGACACCAAAATATCCTTCAGCACAAATGCAAATGTAGTCACGCAGAGTATCATAACATTCAGCACCATTTTTGCAAGGGTTGTTCTCACAGAGATTTCGATCTGAAAGAAAAAAACATCAAAGAAACCTTAAGAAATTAGAAATTAACTAAATTTAGGATAAACAATGTGTAATGAAAATACAATACAAATATCCATGTACAGTCTAAGATATTTTCTTTGATTCTGTTGATTTTGATTTGACTGTATTTAATCTGTTATATTTATTTCTAAAAATTAGTTTTTTCAAATAAATCAATGTTTTACAAAGAATTATTTTTTACTTAGTACATCATTGGTTTCCCTCAGTTTTATTATACGTTGTGTTCAACATTTTAAAATATTTACTCAATTACAAATCTCATATGATTTCTCAGCAATAAAATCATAATGCAAAATGAGGAAAAAAAAAGCTATATTCTCTTTTCTTCCATAACAAAAAAAAGAGAATCCACCTTGGCTACTAATAACAAAAACAAAAGATAAGAACAAAGTCAGAAATGAATCTATAGATCTAATCTTTAGTCTTTTTTGGAATCAGTCAGAATTATTCTTTTTTAGTATTTAAAAAAGCAAAAATATTTCCAAATTGAATGATTATTAGTCTTAATTAAATTAGATTACCTTTGCAAATAGGTTCCACAATTTTAGTGTGCAAGTCTTCAAGTTCACTGAAACGGTCCACAGAGAAAAGATTTTCTTCTACTGGTTTAGATGTCATACCAATGAGTTCATCTGTATGTGTAGCAAATCCAACAGCCACAGTCAAAACAGTCACACCACTATCTTTCAACATCTGAGCTTGTGGTAAAGTATCATCATGATTAATATTTGATTGTCCATCAGTGATGATAATGGCAAGATTAGGAGCATCTGTAATGAAAAGGAAATATGTATTATATAATCTAAATAAAAAAGAAACAAAAGTCAAAGGATACAATTGAGTACAACTCAAAAAGAAAGTTATGAAATCAGGTTAGAATTAGTCAGCAATGTTACTGAAAGATATCATAGAAGATCTGGTAAAAAAATATAATCCTGATTTTGACTGTCAGAGATGAAAGTTGTATAATTTAGTACTGGTCACTTTTCTAACTGTGGATGTTTTATAATTCATCAAATGTGAAAAAACTTTGGATACTACAAAAAAGCAAAATATTTTATAAAGAGGACTACTTTCCACAGCCAAACAATTTATGCTGATAAAATATTACCAATCAGCAGAACAATGTTCCATTTTATTTTGACAGATTTACAAAATCTGGCAGATAGAAAACAGTTTGAAATTATTTTCCATCCTAGATCACCACTGGATATGAACCAATTAAGAACATTTGGAGTTTTATGCAATCAAAACCAACAGTCAAAAACTTCCTTAACAAAGATAGTTTATCAAATGCTGCCCAAGAACAGCAAGTTTCTCTGTTGATTTTTTGAAAAAGCTGAGAGATTCAGTGATTACTAGAATGAAACTAATGAATATCGGTAAAAGTGTTTATATATCTACCTTGTCTTATTTGTGTGCATTGTCATTTTCGAATAATGAAATTTTCCTAAAGCATTTGTCTTGCACATAGTAGGGTATGGTATTCTTCTTGTCTTTATCTCAACTAAAGAAAGGCAGGATTATGATTCTTTAAACTTAGCTTAGAATGATACAAGATATAGGTCCAGAAAACTACTGTAGCCATTTGTCAAACCAAGAGGGCTTTCTTGCTTTCTAACTTTTATATGGACTCAGACTATCATCATGGGCACTATAATGCATGTAACCCTATCAAACAAGCCAAAGAATGTCAGTATCTTGAAGGTATCCAAATTTTAAAGCATAATAATTAAGACTTGAGGTAAAATCTTTAAGAATATCCAGAAACATTTTGTAGCTCTGCTTTTGTTTTATATCATTTAAAATAATGTAACAAAATATTAAGATACACTCACCAATTCACATCTGCTTACACAACACGATGCATTTGTAGCCTGGCTTAACCTCATAAAAACAGGCATCCATACATAACTATAACACACGCATGCATATGCACACACACACATACACTCACACACTTATAACCACACGTAAACATTCATATGAAATCCCAACGGTTTTTGTCTGTATTTTTTGTATTTTTTCGATTTTCGATTTTCAGTTCATTCCATTTTCTTAACTGCCTGA
This sequence comes from Sepioteuthis lessoniana, assembly GCA_963585895.1. Taxonomy (NCBI): domain Eukaryota; kingdom Metazoa; phylum Mollusca; class Cephalopoda; order Myopsida; family Loliginidae; genus Sepioteuthis; species Sepioteuthis lessoniana. Next base: position 98,889,018 of record OY757921.1, on the reverse strand, counting down.
TGATTGTTTTTTTACAAAAAACTCCATGAAACCCAGAGGTCGAAGTCTACATTCCATGAATTAAATATATATATCTAATATATACTTATTTATTATTATCATTATATATATATATATATATATATCATCATCACCATGTCGTGCTATCAGCACAAATATTTCTGACCCTCTCTCACCACCCCTCCCTATCGTCCATTGCTCTTGGCAGGTCTTCCAGGCTACATCCAGTATCTGCACAGAGCTGCTGTATGTATGTTTGAGCTGGACGTCCTGCCTTTGCTCATCCCTGTGAAGGGGTCCACGGGAGCACATCACTTACGAGCTCGTCCCTACTTCTCCAGCAGTGTTCTGCATGTCTGGTTTGTCTAATTTTGATAGTTTTTTGTGACAGGTGGTAGGTGGCCATACAGTTGCTGTTTTGTTGGGCGCTATCTCCAGGACTTGTTCTATATTACTCACAACATTCTTGCGTAATTGACATCAAGCTTTTTCTCCATACATTTTGTTAGCATCCACATGGTGCATCCATATAGCAGTATCGATACAACCACTGCTTTGAAGGAACTGCGCTTCATTTTATCGGTCAGGTCTGACTTCCATACAACCGATAGCGTATCGATAGCTGTCCATGCCTTTGCTAGTCATGTGTCAATGTCTGTCTTGGTTGATGAGACACTGCTTCCCAGGTAGGTGAACTTGACAACTAGTTTCAGAATGCAACCATTTAGTGTGGAGATGTCACCTATTTGATTGAAGCACATATATTCCATCTTATGTGTGTTGACATGGAGGCCGATGCCTGCAGCGGCTCGTTCCAGACTATGTAGCTGGGTTTCAGCTTATACGGGTGCATTTGCCAGAAGTGCTATATCATCGGCGTAGTCAGCATCGGTAATTGTTTTAGCAGGGTACCTTCTGCTTCTTTCTTTTGTTAGCTTGAAACCGTTTTCTTTGATTTTATCAAGAGATGTTCTAAGCACGTAGTCTAGACATATGATAAAGAGGTATGGGGCTAATGAGTCTCCTTGCAGTACACCTGCTACAATATCAAAGTAGTCTGTGTCTCCATCCGGAGAGCGGACTTGGTGTTTCTATAGAGCATCATTATGGCTGCGACTGTTTCTTCTGGTAGAATTCAATAGATAGTCAGAATTTGTGAGGTCATGGATCTATTTCTCCGGAATATATATATATATACATGTGTGTGTGTGTGTGTGTGAACAGGATTTGACATTAGATAACTTACAATGTCATAAAACACAACCAACAACAACATTCTTGAGACATTATAAATTATATTCTTCCCAATCTCAACATACAGTTTTACATGCATCTGTAATAATGAATAAAAGTATTGCAACAACATCAACAAACCCCTTGTTTTGTTTAGAGGTATTATTGAAGAAAATGAATGACAGTCTTTCAACTGGAAAAAGATAATTAAAAAAATAATAGTATAAGCAAAAAGAAAAATAGAAATTTTCTAACCTGGTCTATCACCATTAATTTCAGTAAAAATAGTTTCCCTTGCAATACGGAGTGCCATGGCAGTGTGCGTAGATCCATAGATGTATCTCACAGAAGCCGTTGCATTTTCAATCTCTTCTTTATTGAGGAAGGAGTTCAAATAGAATTCAATGCGAGCTTGGTCACTGAAAGTAATCAGGCCGACATTGTAGAGTCCAGAGTCAATGTCAAGGCTATCAATAGTACGATAGACAAAGTCCATCACCTTACGGAAATCTTCATCACCAACACTACCAGATGAATCAACAATGAAAAGAATATCTGATTTGGAGGTGCATTCTGTAAAGAAAAAAATTAAAAAGGATTTACAAAAATTAGTTTATTAACAAATAAATGCTTGATTAATATATTGTTTAACAAATTCAATGTTGATGAATCATCCATTTTTTTCTTAAGTAATTTTTTCTCTTATACTGTTTATGCTACAATTTAATAATTGTTACTAACATCTTTTCTTTAACAAATAATTTTTAATTTACATAAGTGAAGCCATAAACAAATAACCATTTACAAATGGTCCTAAAATACTGTGCCCCAATCACTTAAACAATCAATCTATCCAAAAAATTACAAATTAATTCCTTTGTTTTTTAGTACAAAAAATATATATAAATACTATTATATTTCAAATAAAATTTTTGAATTTCCTCACAGTCATACCATCTCATGATGCCATTGACCTCATGAGATGGTATAACTGGAAAAATATATTTAGTTTTTGTAATATCACTATTACAAATTACCTGCCACTTTTTTCAATAATGAAATATTAATGTGCTTTAAATAAAACTAAAAAGATTTAATTATATGATGCCACCAAAAACTAATGACCTCATGAGATAGTATACAAACTGAAAGAAATCAATTTCTTCATTTCTTTTCTACTTGCCATTATGAAGGTAAACCAAAGTTTAGGAAAACTTCTTTGAAGTTTTCTTTTTAGTAAAAAAAGAATATTTTGAACATTTTTGGTTCTTCAATTTTAGAGCGCATTGCATCCTAATTTTCCAAATATGTGGAACAATTAACATTTTAAGGAATTAACAATTTTTTCAAGTCTTTTAAAATTTCATTCCAATCTGGATATTAAAAGAACTTTTAAAATAACAAGTCATTCAATAACTAAGGGGAAATTCTTGGAAAAAAACAAAATAATTTTTCCAGAAATGTAAACTTTGTATTATTTAGAATTGATTTATGTCAAAAATTATTTTAATCTTAAAAAAATATCAGTTTTAAGGCTATTTAAAATTGAGGCAAATCAAACAGAGTGCTCTTGGCTTGAACAGAGGTTTGTAATCAAATTTTTTGTAGCTGAGAAGTGCAAACCATATAGAATTTACTGAATAATGTGTGATGTGCACAGAGAGGATTTATAATTTAGTAAAAAAATGTTTCCAAATGAGCTAAACATTGGTTTTCCACAACAAACCTGAGTAAAAAAACAGTCCATGGAGTAGAAACACACAATGACTCTCCAGTAAAGAAAAAGTTTCAGGTGTAATAGTCAGTAAAGAAGGTTATACTGACAATCTTCTGGGACATGAAAGAATCCATTATTGATTTCCTTGAAAAAGGTACAGAACTTCCTATTATCAACTCCATAGGCAAAATTTACCTTATTTATTGAATGACCATCATATGTTTAACTGTTTGTCCTCTTAAAACAACAGAAAAAGATAAGACAACTTTTAGTTCAGGTTTATTTCATCACTTTTATTAAATTATCTATTCTGCCAACATTTTTGACAAGTCTTCTTTGATATTTACAGGTAGTGTTAAATTACAATCTCTAATTCTTTGTTATATAATCTTAAAAATACCCTCCCAACTGTTTGTATGTTGAACACATTGTTAAATCAATTTTATTAAATGCGATTATAATTTCCATTTAGAATAAAGAGGTATCATAATTTACATCCAGGATTAAATGCTATTATAATTTACACTCATGATTTCTTCTCCCTTCTTTGAATACACCCTATTTTTCCTCTATAATTTCTAATGAACCAATTTTTTTCAAAATTTATAATGAAGGGAAGCAACTTGCAATTTGTGCCTTTTTTCTAGCATCTTTTATTAAACATGATTTTAATTATCTTTTTTGTATGTTACATGTTATTAGACTGATTTAATCCAATTTGATTTCAATTCATGTTTTTATTTTTTCACTGTACTGTTTTGAGAGAACATTACTTTATTAAGTGGCTTTTACTTATACATAGTTTAATTACTGATACATATATCATTGCAATATTAGAATATGTTAAGAATTTCCTTTATATTTTTTATTACTTGAAATAATTTAAATACATATCCACCTAAATATATTAAGAAAAATGAATTTTTTTTAAATGCATCTTCTTCAACAAAAACTATAGAACTTATTTGATTTATATCTACATATGTTTAAAGTTGTCAATATATTGTGGTGATAATCACGTAAATTTTAGATGCAAAAAAATGAAAACAAAAGTCACTTAAAAAACAAAAAAAAATAAGTCCAACTATTGGTATTACCTGAAGGTCTGTAAACTCTGGGTGTGGTTGGTCGAGGTGTAGTGGTGGTGGTGGGAATAGTAGGTCTGGGTGTAGTAGTGGTAGTAGTACGTTTGGTTGTAGTGGTAGATGGTGTTGTGACTTTGGGAGTTGGTTTAGGTGTTGTAGGTTCTGGTTTGGGAGGTCTTGTAGCTGGAGGTTTTGTGGGAGCTGGTGTTGGTTTTGGTACAGGTGGAATATATTCTGTTATGAGACAAAGACAAGAAGAAAATAAATTGACAAGATTTTACAGAACTTAAAAAAGAAAATAACATTTTTCAAAGTGCGAGATTAATCAGCAGACATTTCATATTTCATAGTAACAGAAATATATATATATATATATATATATATATATATATATATATATATATATATATATGTATATATTACCATTATAATAAGAAGCAAATATAAATCTATAAACTAACATTATTCAATAGATGGATATCCAATATATGAAATGAAATTGACGTAGATACAAGGATCATTAAATAAGTTTCCAGATTCATTTCGTATGGGCAGTTTTATTGATAGTACACACATGAAACTCTAGTCCCCTTCGAAATGATCTCCTCCAGCTGCAATAGACTTGTTGTACCATTCCAACAACTTCTCGAAGGCCCCATGGAAGTCCTCTTGTGTGAGCATGTCAATGACCTTCGTCACAGCCTCTTTCATCTCCTCAATTGTCTCATAACGACAGCCTCTGAGCTTAGGGAATAACCAAAAGTCACAGGGAGCAAGGTCTGGACTATAGAGAGGCTAAGGAACTGTCCCTGACCCGATTTGAAGAGTGCTGGCCTCTTCCAACGGAATCTCTTCCTGAACTCCCTTTAAACCTAAACATAGTAACCCTAACCCTAACCCTTTTGCCAATCAACTCTGGTGTTCTGACTTCCTTACACCTCCCACAACTCATCATCCCTCACAGACTCCATGCCTTCCTTGAATCCTAGCTGTTCATTTGAACCTGAAATCATAAAAATTGTCAGTCATCTCATAAAATGTATAGCAATAACATACTGAATTTTCAAGAGTCTATGACAATTTTAAATGCCTGTACAAAAAAGTCTGGAAACCTATTGAATGCACTACGTATATGTCAACCTAAGTTAGTCATAGTGAATTTTCCAAAAACAATGTAAAAATTCAAGTAAAAAGATAAATACTACTTATTCATTAAGATATGTATATATGAACAAGTACAAATTATGTATACATAATATATGAATAGATATGAATGGATGTATATAAGAAAAGGTATATCTAGGGGCAAATAAATACAAATAAACAGATTTAAACATCCATCAGTATTAGTGTTATATAAGATCTGACTGAAAAGTAATAGGACTGGGTGTGCTGTGTAAGCTATAAAAGAGAGATAAGCAGATTGGGTTATCATCTGACATGATATATTGGGCATATATAACTGAATTCTTAGCTTTCTGCATCCACTGCATTTATTTTTTTCCCATAATCTTTTTTACACCTCCTCTTTTTCAGGTTGTTTAGCAATGAGCACCAAAGATATAAACAATGAACACTGAACAAATAAACCTGAAATTTTTGGTCCATTTGAGGAAAACTCCATCACAAGCAGTTGATAGGTTTCAGCAAATGTATAGAGATAACACTATATCACACTCATGTGTTTTTGAGTGGCCCAAGAGAGGTTCAAAAGGGGCACAAGGAGGTGCAAGATGGCTCCAGGAGTTAGGAAGCCTTCAACAAGTAGAACTGAGGTCAATGTCAAGTGAGTAAGGCAATCATCAGTTGATAGTTTGAACGATCATAACCCAGTTGTGATCATGAAAAAGAACAATGTCTATAATATTATTACCAAAGATATGTGCATGAAAAAAGTCTGCACAAAAATAGTGCCAAGACTATTGAATGATAACCAGAAGGAGCATTACAGGTTGCTGTGTTGGGATATCATCAAATAAGTTCAAACTGAAGCAGACTTGCTTTGTAGAGTCATCACTGGTGATGAGACATGGATTTCTGACAACAACCTGGAAACCAAATGCCAGAACAGTTAGTGGAAGTCTCCAAGATCATTGAGACTGAAGAAAGCAAAAGAGTCAACCTCAAAAGTCAAAGTCATGTTGATCCCATTCTTCAATGTGAGGAGCTGGCTCACAGTGAGTTCTTACTATAGGGCCAGACAATTAATCAGCAAGACAGCAAGGAGATCCAGCAGCATATACTTTGCTCAGTGCATGAGAAGAGATAAGAGTTGTGGCAGGACAAATCTTGGTTGTTTCATCATGATAATGCACCTGCTCACAACATCCTGAGCATCTGACAGTTCCTGGCTAAAAGGAACATTGTCATACTGGAACAATCTCCTTATTCACCTTATCCTGTGTCATCTGACTTTTTTCTTTTACCTCAGGTCATGAGGATCATCAAGAAAACCCATTTTGAAGATGTGGAGACCATCAAGAAACCCATAAAGACAAAACTGAGAAGCATCCCTGAAGAACCCTTCCAGCAGTGCATAGAAGTATGCCAGACAAGAATGGGAAAGTGTATTAGACTTGAGAGGAGTACTTAGAAGAGAAAACCATGTAGTTTGTTGCTTGGAATTGAAATAAATTGCTTATAACACCAGTCCCGTTACTTTTCAGACACACTTTGTTTATATATGTACACACACACACACACACACACACACACAGAATCAATGTTATGTTTAACAAATATACTAAATATTTATACCCTCTTGTATTTTATCCAAGAGTTTTGCAGTTTCACCCAGTATCACTGAAGGATCTTTAAAGAGGAAAACATGTTCATCAGTTGGTAATGAACCAATGGCATTAGGTTCTTCAGGATCTGAAATGTTAAGACCCAATACAAAGACTTCAGCTCCAGAACTTTCTTTGGCATATCTAGCTTCTTCTTGTACTCTAGCAGACTCAATACTCTTTGAACCAGTCAGAAGAATGATCTTGTTGTCAGCTCTGGGACGATCACCATTACGTGGTGTGAACATTTGTGTGGTGACCTGAAGGATACAAAAGAATTAAAAAGATAAAAAATGTTGGTATTACACATCATCAGTATCTATTGTGAACATGTGTATGTGTGTGTGTGTGTGTGTGTGTGTGTGTGTGTGTGTGTGTGTGTGTGTACATGTGCATATGTGCTCTCATATATATATATACATATATATATATATATATATATCCTCCTATCCCACCCTATCATCCTTTTCCTCAATTCACTGCAAAGACTCAGACTTTCTCCTAGGTTTCTAAGTCATTGGAAGTATTGGACCTTATTCTACCATGCTGAATCATCACTTTTTGGTCTGGGTTTTGAATTCAGAGTTTTAAACAGGTTGGCCTATCAAGACTAGTGAGTCAAGTCTACCCTACTATTTACCCTAAGCTGAGTGAAGAAGAAAAAGATTCTTATTTTTTCTGAAAACATTAGCATGAAGTGAAACATAAACAGACATGTCTTGAATTTGAAGAATTCCCTAATTACATTTCCTACAATGATAACCATTACACCACATATACCACCTTATATATATATATATATATATATATATATATATATCATAACCATCATCATCATCATCATCAAATCATGTTGTTAGCACAGAGTTCCCTGACTCTTTCTTGCCATTCATCCTTATCATCCATTGCTCCAGTGTCTGCACAGTGCTCATATATGTAAATCTTTGCTGGTCAGCCAACCCTGGAATATCCATGTGTATAAGTCCATAAGAAAATATCACTTATGAGTTTGTCCTTATTTCTCCAGCAGTGCTTCCCATATCTTATTTGTCTTACTTGGATGGTTTGTGAGATTTGAGGTAGGTGGTTGCAGAGATGTTGTTTTCTGGGGTGTTGCTTCCAGGATTTGTTACAAAAATCATTTTGCATTCTTGTGTAGTTCCCATTTATGCACCACACTAACAAAATGCATTGAGAATATATATATATATATATATATATATATATATATATATATATATATATATAAAATGGATGAATATTAAAAAATACTTATATTATAATTTTCATTGATTCAATAAGTATTAATCATATAGATTTAAAATTATATAAAAAAATTCAGATCAAAATTCAGCAAATAATGTTAAATGATAGATTGGCAAAATCTTTTATTTGTCATGTAGTGTTGATAATTTAAAAAGATTCATACTCTTAAGATGTTACTTAGTATGATTGATAGTTTGGGGTCAGTTGAGAGCTTAGCTTTTATTGTACAAGAAAGTCACATGATTGAATGATTCTAGAGAGTTTAATTTAGTCAGTAGAGAGAGCAACAGAGCAGTGGTCTAAATTTCCATCTCTGCCCCAACTGGCTCCTTGTAAGATGTGGTCAGTAAAAGAATAGAGTTATGTATGCATGCAGAAGAAATGTCTGCATTATTCTTCATCCTAGCAAAGAACTTAAACAGTTTGGTATTGCAAGAACAACGCAAGAGGAACAAGATGGCTTGCACAAAAGACAAATCCAATGTCAAAAGATAACACAGAGAGGAACTGGGCATAGTTAGAAGAAGAGGCAATAATGCAACCATAACTACTTGTCAGATTACTCGAGCTTATAAATATATATATCTAGAGACAGACAGACAAAGACAGAGAGAGAAAGAGAGCTAACATTTTTTGTGGTTTTAAGTTCAGTCTACTTGAGGATTTAACTATCTGAACAAAGAATAATACCATACCATGCATTTGAGTGTCAGAATAGCCCTCCTGGTGATCAGAGTGGTGGGAAGGAGTCTCTGAGTTCTTTAAATTTTTAAAATACTGAATTGATATAACTCTACCTAACAAATACTGAGCACTTTTCTTAGTTTTATGATGGTGGTCATATATGTAATTTCATTTTTTACAATACAAGCATATATATATATATATATATATAATTTGAAATTTGAAATATATCTCTTGAATTTTAAAAAAATATTATATCATGTAAAAAATGTCAATGCTAAAACAGTCTTATTTTCTTCTGTGTGTGTGTGTGTGTGTGTGTGTGTGTGTGTGTGTGTGTGTGTGTGTGTGTGTGTGTGTGTGTGTGTGTGTGTGTTAGTGAGTGAATACAGTTCAGGAACTTTATACATATATACAATTTTCAGAAAAGAATAAATTTGTACATTTTCATGGAAAGAATAAATAAAAAAAAAGAAATTAAAGAGAAAATATATACTTACTTTGCGGAAAGCTCTAGCTTTATCAGATTTGCCCTTTTTATGAGGGAGGGAATCAACCACTTGCAAAAGATCAGCCTGATTTAAATGGGAATTAAGTTGGGCCTCAACATGCGCATCATCACTGAATACCATCAGACCAATCCTCATCTGGCCAGAGTTCACATCAGCCTGACCAGTAAAAGCACGAGCAAAGGCAATCATCCATTGGAACAGAGAAATATCAACACTGGTATCCAACATCAAAATTATATCCTGGCCAGTCTCTGCAAAAACATAATGAAGCTCTTTTCAATATCAACTAAATAAGGGGCAAAAACTCTAATAATTTTAATGATGTTCAAACTTTCTGAAATCATTGATTTTAATAAAAGCTATGATATATCACAAAATATGATATGGATATTTTCAGTTTTAAACAATTTTTTTTTATCATTCTTTGATTGTACATATATATATTTACACATGTATATACACATATACCATCTGCCATCATTTAACTTATATTCTAACAAAACAATGAAAGATATTTCTTTTAAACAATTTAACCCCATTACCCCAAATATTAGAGTTTTTTTCATGTCAGGCCATCACAAGTTACCACATTTATAAATAACTTTTAATTTTGAAACAAAAATAAATTTTTGAGCAAGAATGAGTCTATCATGATTCCTATATTAAATACTTTGAATTTATTAAACAAAAAATTCTTCTAAGTGGAACAGTTGAAAAATATTTAATTATTGATCTCAAAGAAATCATTTTTTATAGATCAACAAGGGCCTTAAATTTTCAACAAATCACTTTGATTTACTTCCCTTGGATTTCATGTACAAGGCATATGTAAACACGGGTTTGATTTATACAGGGAAATTGATTTTAACCACCTTCAGCTTATTCCAATTTAAAAATATATTCTACTTAGTATTTTGCTTATATACAATGGGTTAATTTCATAAGGAGGTTAGTTTCATCAAATATATTTCTTAAATGACAAGAAATAGTATAAAACGATGTTCTCTGTACTTAGTACATGAAAATTCATTTATATCAGTTCAGCCTGAATGTTGGTATATTACTTAACACCATTTTTATTACTAACACATACACTGGAACTTTAACGATAAACCAATTCTAATTGATTTTTGAAATGATATATGAGGTAGTAAAGACCATTTTAAAATAATGATAAATCCAATAAATTACTTACCTACTTCAGTTGGAGCAGGTGTGACTAGCAACAGAAAAACATAAAAGAATTAATATTTATTTGAAAAAAGAGAAATGAAATCGTAGATTTCTTTTCATTTTCAAATTACAAGGTTTTTTCATTTTTCTTTTCTTTATGTAAATATATTCATTTATAAGCTGCTTTTCATGGGAATACAGTGAGAAAATTTTCATTAGGCAAAAGTAATGTGTTCAAATTCAAGTAAAGACCATGTATAGTTTAATGGAGAGAGACATTGATAATCTTCTGAAAATCAACCCTTCATCCAAATATGAAAAACTTAGATTAAACTTGAATAAAGACACTTTATGATGTCAATCTACTCAAATTTGGGAGATAATTGACAGATACTCAATTTTAGGAAACAATTTATCTTGCCTACAAAATGTTTTGTTATAGTCAAACATTAAAAATAAATCTTTTGAATTTATAATCAACTGATTCCACACAGATTTAGGCAAAGAAATACATTTTTCATTGGAACAATTTTGTCTTCTGAAAATTGTCATGATTTTTATGAATGTTGATCAGAATATTTTAGAGATTAACTTCCCAAGACATATTTATACTTAACCAATGTCAACAATTTGATGTGAATTAATGGTTATCAAACTTGTTTTACAGACTATTAGTACCATAGTCAGTCCAATCCTCATTAGTGTCTATTTTTAAGTCATAAATGAAAAATAAGCAGTATTATTAAGAAAAATAGAAAAACAATTACCTGGTTTTCGCCCTTGTATAGGTGAAAATTGAAGAAAAGAAAAAAAGAAATTATTGTTTAGTTGCATCTTTATAATGTTGTTATTAACTAATATAAGAATTAAATAAAATTGGAAGTTTTGTTATATAACAGCAAAAGATTAATAAAACTAATATGTCTGATTTGAAAATATCCTTAAAATTAAAGTCCATTATATCTAAAATAAACTAAAAGAATTAGGCTTAATAAATTAATGAGCGATAAAATAAAAATCTTCCAAATCCAAAGATACAAGAAAATACATAAACAAGATGAAGTAACAACATTTTTTTTTGTATTTTATATGAACTAAGAAAATTCAGACATATTTATATTATATCTGTCTATAAAAGGAGAGAAATCAGAACCAAAATGAAAAAAATTTCAACCAAACCTTACAAACTGGGTTCGTATGAGGATAAAAAATATCACTTTCAGTTGATGTTGAAAGCAAACTGCTAAAATGTCTGCCTACAAACCAAAACCTGGGGAAAAGTCATCAGCATTTCAATAACCACCTACCAACACCAAATCTTTCATCATGGCCTCTTTAATAATGTTTCATTTGCTTTTGTTTCATCCAAATATCTTTAATATACTTTTTTATTTTAGATGTCAGATTCACTTGCACAAATGAACATAGAATAAATTAGAAGAGAAATTAGAAATGAATAAATATTTTGGAATATTTCATATATTATTTTACATTTACATTTGAAAATATTTTTCTAAAATGCTAAATAAGAATAAGTTTTAATAAATATATAAATTTTTATCAACAGAGGAAAAATAAGTTAAAGGTATCAGTGAAAAGAAATGATTAATTTATAGTTGAAAAACATTTTTGTTTGATAAACAAAAAAAACAATATCCTAGAATATGAACCAACTACCTATTAAGTTATCTGGTTTCTTACAAGCTGAAATCATAAAAGATATTGTGGCTTTGTAAAAAGAGAATTGTAAATCCCAGTACATTTTGATAAAAAAATACCAAATGCTTGAAGAGCTAAAAAAAAACGTGCACATATATGAACATATGTCCACAATCTTGTTTTGATATATATATATATATATATATATATATATATATATATATATATATATATATATATATATATATATCTAAGAATGAATTTACTAAATTTAAATTTATATCTAAGTAAAAATGCATCTCATCCACAAAAGCATATCTACTACTTATAATTTACTGTTAAAATGTCAGTTATAAGAAAGAGAATTTAATAAGAATCATTTCTTTTGTTTTGCTTTTTCCTTTTTTAAAAATTTGTTAATCATATGATAATATAAATTGTCTGTGTATAAAATTCCCCTCAGATATAGACATAACCTAAGAATCTTCCTCTAAAATTGAAAAAGGAAATAATTATATCACTCTCTGCAATAGCATCTATGATATGTAAGGATTTTTTAATGATCAGAGATTGTGAGCTTTTTAAAAAAAATTCTTTGAAAGAAAAATGAAAGTTTGAAATTAATATTTCCAAATTTACAAGTAGAGATGATTACAAAACCCCCAAATAACTTAAAAGATATTTTATAGTATAAAAGAAATATGAATAGTGAGATTGAGAGAAACAAAAACAAAACACATTCAGTAGATGACTTTGGTGCTGGCAGCCAAGTATTGGAATGTTTTGGTGGAAATCTTCATTCAAGTGCGATTTACATTGTGCATGTGATGCATACATGCCAAACAGGAAGTGCAATAAAAAAAAGAGTGCAAAATTTGATAAGGTGGATCTACAGAAGACATATTAGAACTATCCTTTGTAGAAAAAGACAAAGTAAAACAATAACTTCAACATGCTTCATGAATATTTAGAAATTTAGTTGTCGCCATTGGATATTTTTAACCTTCAACTTTTTAAAGTTATTATTTAATTCCCCCATCACATTTGTCTTTATAAGCCTTTGATGGCCATTTGTGTTCAAACTATAAATGCTTGTTGTTTTATGATTGAATCTTTAAAACAGCTGCAACACAAACTTTCTATGGATATATAAAAAATATAAAATAATTTTACACTTTCAAGAAATATGATATACCACTTTTAATAACTGTCTGATTTCTATAATATAATTCATAAAGTATCTTGATACAAATGGTAACTTACCTATATAGATGTTATATATTAATCAGTATATATAATATGAAGTTGTTTACCTAACTTTGATAATCAAATGAAAACAAGTATGACGTTGAACCTTAGTTAAAGTCATTTTAATCTTTATGAAGGTATTGTCATTCTCCTTTTCATTCGGATATCAATACATTAAAGGACTAATAAAATCTGCAGTACCATACATTATAAACAGCAAATATCATATAAGTCAGTTTTTATTCGGCATAATGTACTTTATGACAGTAAATCATAATAATTATAATGATCTTTATTATTGTTTCAAACAAATGTAATTATTTTCAGAGTCCTTTCTTTTTCAAATATCTTATAATTATCAAGGATCTAGTTAGTATTTCATTTGACTCATATTCTTTTTAGGAAAACAATAAAATTCTGAAAAGACAACAAAGCTGTAAGTGTTAATCTGAAGAAACTAATCAGTAGTAATGATTCTACAGAAAAAAAAAGTCAAAAGAAATAAGCAAAATCTTAAATTACTATCAGGCATTTAGAGGTTTAAAATTGGTTAGCTACATTAAAAGGATTTCTAAGCTAAAAATTATCATTAAGTAATGTTAACTCTATTCATACATAAACCTCCTTCAACGTCTATTATATTAATACACATGTACATTAGACTGTACCTTTAGACAGCATCTACATTAAAATATCTGGAACAAAAACTGATGATTTTTATCCACTACAAACTACTCAGGCAACAACTTGGCATTATGACCACTAGCAGATCTCTGCTGTCTACTCACCTGGACAGAACTTTGCAAATATTTTCTGCTTCAAATCTTTCAGCTCATCAAATTCCTTCACTGTATAGCGATATTTCTTAATTGGTTTTGATGAAATTCCATCCAACTCTTTTGTGTCAGCCAGACCAATACCAATAGCATAAATTTGTATTCCATCAGCACGAGCTACCTTAGCCTGGGGTATTGTATCAAAAGCATTGATGTTTGATACACCATCCGTAAGAATAATGGCAATATTTGGCACAGAAGGACGATCCCCATTTTCTCTTGTAAACATGTCTGTGCGCATAACTTTTAGAGCGTCTGCTGTATTAGTGCTTCCATAAACATAAGGTACTTTATCCACAGCATCCAGTACTTCAACCTTACTTTTGTATTCATTCAAATAGAACTGAATTGTTACTTCTGTGCTGTAGATGAGCAATCCTGCTCTGACACCCCGGCTGTTAATATCTGCTTCTTGCAGGAAATCCTTCACAAAGTGAAGCATCTTCTTAAAATTGGGTTCACTAACACTCGTGGAAGAGTCAAGGATGAAGACAATATCAGCCTTAGATGCTCCGCAATCGCCTAAAGAATAATGTTAAGAACAACAAGATGAGGTACATGGGCAGGAACTACACCCACTCCAGAACAGCTTGCCAATTGAAGACAGAGAATGGACGATGATTTTTGACATAGAAAGGACGTAAATTAGACACAATGTTGAGCACAATTGATCAACAATCAAAACACATAGCTCACAGATGAGTGCTCACAAAGACAAGAAATGGGTGCATAAGTGCTAAGACAGACACAAACACAAATAGCTACAGTTATAAGCTTCCCTTCACCATAAGACATAATATATCTAGTAAAAAAGAAACAGAAATTGGGTAAAGTGTGTATAGTAGAGAGAAACAAAGATCACAACAGCTGAGAGATGTTAACAACAAAAATTATTCATTGTTCATGTATACACACACTTTTGCATTATATTGATATTATATCAACTGTTTATTTTCTGAATTTAGATTTTATAAATTTATATTTTTATGCAGATAAATATGCCATATGTTGGCATAAATTTTCATCTTATGAATAAATTTTATTAATAATATTGCATAAAAATACTAAATTTAAAGTTAGAAATAAACATTTGATATGATTTAAAGTATAATTTCTATGCTCTGTTATATATATATATATATATATATATATGCACACACATTTGGTATCCCTAACCTAAACCTATATGCATAAATACACATGTACAAATGCACACAAACACACATCTATATATACATACAAATAGAAATACACAGAAACATAAAAACACATATACATAGATGTGCACATACATGTATAGATATGCATATCTGTACAAGATACTAATAGTGGTGTAAACATGCACACATATATAATTTCTTTTTTGCTTGTATATTCCATAGTATTTCCAACAGGAAGGCCCAAAAAGATTTTTACAAAGCAATTTTCCCAACAACCAGATTAGATACCAACCCTTAGCAACCATTGTAACAGCAGAATTAGCAGAGAGGACAGAAAGATGAGACTGAAATAACACCAAGTGCAGCACAAATTTCAAGTGAAACATGACTAACAGAAAACAAATCAGAGATAAGAGTTGAACACACAGAATAAATTTGACCACCTTCACAAACATATCACAAATCTAGAAACAGAACAAGTAGCTCAAGGTAAAAATGAAAAAAACATAGAAAGGCAAGAGTGAAATATATATAAAGAAACATGACATGACATCAAAGAAAGAAGTAGAGCCATCAAGAACACAATGCAATTTATTATGTAATTCAATTGGTGAATTTATCTATTTATTTACTTTTCTTTAGCATTTATAGGAAATAATGAGATATTTAGAAAAAGTATCTTATTTACTGCCTTGATAAGATCAGTTGAATTGTATTAATTAACTTTTCTAAATTAAATATTTTATTTAGATGGAGCACAATGTTCAAGGTGGCTTGCAGAAAATAAAACAATGAAATGATGTTATAAATTGTAGATAAAATGCAGGAAAAGAAAATCCACTTTGAGTGGATTTCATTATTTATGATTCAACAATGAAGTTAATTTCATAATTCATAAAACTGAACAGAATATTCTTACTTGAAGTATTTTTCTTTCATTTATTCATTTTTGTTTATGTTTTATCAAAATAAATATGCAGAAATTTAATCCTGTGAATTAGTTATAAAATATTTGATATGAATAAGAAGTTTTTGTTCACTGAATGAATATTGAGTAAGTTTCTTATAAAAAAGAACCTACCAATTCTAAGAACCTATAGTTGAGAATAACAGTGAGAAAATTTGAAAAGCATTGTAGTTTTCCTCATTCCATAATTATATCCTTTTGAAAATAACTAACAGCAGCACAGAGTACAAGTAGGAAATATTTATGGTATTTTTTTTTTTCTGTTATACTTATTTACATATCTCAAAATTAAATAAAATGAATTGAATATAAATTTGAATGGAAGTAATATATAATGTCAGAACATAAAAATGTGAAGAGTGAATTAAAGAATATTATCAAAATATGGCTATAATGTCAAAATTTTACTCATACAATTTTATATACCTTATTCCTAAGTGATAACTTTCATTTGATGTTTAAGCAACTCAAATGAACAATGAATGTTTAATACAACTGTACACATAAAAATTATATTTTTAATTTTACCAAAGAAAAACAAGTGCAAATAATATAACTGAGTGAGAAGAGATGTCAGATATGTTGGTCAACCTAATAAACATGAAAATTTAACATCTTTAGCAAAACTATTTCATTTTTCAAGATAAAATCAACTCAAATTGATCATAATTTGAATGACTATTATTGTTTCTATTAAAATTCCTTTAATGAGTCAGTTATAATTCAACTCTGCAAGGTTACAAAGACACATGAATCCAAGGAACTATGTGCTGAGAAAAAAAACTCATGCTGAAATAAATGAAAAGAAAAAAAGAAACAAAACCAAGCAAGAGTTGAAGAATACAAACAGTTGCTCTGTTTGTTTTTAGATGATTCATTCCAAATGTGCTCAAGTGATAGAAATGAAATTTTAATTAACACAACAGCCACAAAGGAGATCATGTTCAAAATTAATTTGGAATCTACTATCAAAGAATATTATTCAAGAACCATTTTGACAAATAATTACTTGTAAACATTTATAATTTTTTGCTTCAAAAAGTTCATGTTCCTGTAAATGGCTAATTTTTTTAAAATCAAAGCTATATATATTGATTTTTGAATAGAAATAACAATTTGTTTTACATTGTTATTATTCGAGATATATTTGTGGCTTTGATCTCTGCTTAAAAAGCTTTGTGTGTGCTTGCACAGCATAGTAAATAGATTTTGTCAAGTAATTTGTGATAGACTTGCTGAAATGGCATGCGGAATAAGAATATTAAAGAAATTTGAGAGAGATTCCTTGGTACATTTAATCATGCCGGAGATTAACTCAATGCTTTAAAGTGTACAGAAAAAATTTGGAAAATAGGAAACAGCATCTAATGCCAAAAATATCATTCCCTTAATGTTGTATGTGTGGAACATTTTATTTCCTTAATAGAATACTGATCTTTTATATGCTTTCAACATTATCTTCATTCATTAAATCTGATCTTGAACAAATACTAAGATCTTTAATATGACCATGACATCCTGAAATTGATGAGGTTTAAGTTTCTATGGATACTTTCTGGTAAAAATTATCTAGAATTCACCAAACTGAAATTCTGAAAAAGGTAAAAGTATTGCAAAATTTCTTACCTGATGTTTTATATACAAACCTACAGTATTGCATATATATATATATATATATATATATATATATATATATATATATATATATATATATATATATATTGGCAATATCTATTTAGTTCATATAAAAGAACTTTACTTACTTGGTGTTGGCCCTGAATAAAAAAAAATTTAAATATGAATTAGTTACTGATAAACAGAGATTATTAAATTTTATCAAAATAAGTTATTGCAAATATCAATAAGTTTCTGGGGATGGAAAAGGTGCTGCTATCAAAGAATTACTTTGAATTAACGATCTGTTTCAGAAAAAAAAAATATATTAGTGCAATAATTATGATCTTAATAACTGTGAAAAGGTAATTGGAAAAAATTTAATTTAATTTTAATAATTATTTCTTTAAAAAATGCAGGACATACCTGTCAGTAACAAACCTGTCTTTCTGGTGAGCAGATAGAAATGATGGAAATTCTGTTGCAAACTGTAGTCTTGTAGGTCATATCCTTTCTTGCGGTAGTTTTGTCCATGGGAACTTCAGATTGGGCCAAGTTATTAGTTACTTCAAATCTGCCAATGATTGGCAGAGTACATAAATAAATGTGGAAATAAGGTATCAAATATTGGATGCGTTTTGTTGAGTCAAACATAAAATCTTTCAGTACTTTCATTTTTACTTGTAAGAATATCTGATTGTTAAAAACCGATTTAAACTGCCTAATGGAAATAAAAAGACTAAAATAAAATTAAGAAACATTTATGACAAAGAGAAGAAACTGAATGATTTCATTGGTACCGGACATTGGCATAATGGGTAGAGTGTTCGCCAATGGCCCAGGAGACCTAGGTTCAATCCCAGGTTGAGTCATACCAGAGACTCAAAAAATGGTACTTGATGCCTCCTTGCTTAACACTGAGCATTATAAGGTATGGATGAAGGGTAAAGTGGAGCAATCTAGGGAAAGGAGTAGTGCCCTCCCCTACAACTTGGTGTAGTAGCTATCGAAAAGGGAGCCTTTGGGGCGCCCTGGACTATAATCGCCAACTTTACTTTACTTACTCAATTCAATGGAAAAGTGAAAATAATAAAGGGAGACAATTTCATTTTTTTTTATATTTGTATTTAGAAAAATTAAATAATAGGATTTTATGAGGGTTTGTTTTATAAAGAATACTATAATAATACAAATAATCTTTGTCCATAGACTCATTGACGACCATTATGGGCATATGGACGACGGGCATAATATAACTAATTGAACATCAACATCCATTACTGAATAGGTTATTATAAAAGTGAAATATACAATATATTGACCTAAGTGTTGAATATCAAGCCAGTTTAGTTATCTACAAAAGGGACCTGATTCAAAAGTTTGTAGATATTTAAGGTAGTAATAGACACAAAAGGTACACATAAACTATTTCTATTTCTTAAGAACAAAAACTGAACAAAAACTCAACAATATTAACAGCCAATAGATGGTACCTTGAAGCCATATTGTATCTGTTTGCAACTTCAACTTTATTGCTGCATTCACTTGTCATTAATCTTGGCATTTAGCTTCATAATATAGCAGCCTCTGCAATTGCTAACAGCAGTTGTAACATGTGAAGCAAGTGGTTTATTTCTTAGTCCATCAGCATTGATTTCACTACAGAAACAACTTCTATAAACATGCAAAAGAAAAGTAAACATAATCAGCACAACTTTATTCTGGCCAGCACAGTATACAAAAACTTTGGGGCATTTTTGAATAAAATAAGCATTACACTCTAATATTCATGTCTTCATTTAAGAGTTCTTTTTTATTTTAATCATAATAAATCAAATAATAACATTAACAAATAATATTGTTAGGGTTGAAGTATAATATAATGAAAGAGGAAAAAAGTGTGACAAAAAATGTTTTGATACAGCATTTTATACTGAGGTGCACTTGAACTGTTTATACTGTACTGAATAAAAGTATGCCCTATATTATATAGATTTATACTGATGTGCCCCACTTCATATAATTATACATAAGTATAATTTGCAGAAAATTGGTGATTTCAGTTGCATATTTGTGAACAGTATATTGTCTACATTGCTGTATACTAGTGATGGTGAATTGCAAGTGCTCAATGCAAAAAAAGTGAATATTGTTAAAAATGTGATTCCAAGTTTTTGTTTTGCTAAGTAAACTGTACCAAAACAGGCAACATGATACAATTTAAACTTGTGCTGATTTAGATAAAGTTGTTTAAAGAATATTTGAAAAGTACCCAGGTTCTTGCATGGATTTAAAGACTCAATATGTTGGAATTAAAATTATTGTTGCAAAATGTTAATAAATAAATATTAAGGCTATAAAATACCATAATAAGTCAATGAATGTTTTGGGCACCTTTTATATAGAGAGCATTCTTGTTCAGTGTTTATGTTAAAAAAAAAAGATCATAATATTTAGATTGATAAGTAAAAATGGATGCTTTAGTGAAAATTGGGTGAAAAGATCTGCATAACCAAATTTTCTTTTTAAGATTTAGTATTACAAGTCCTACTGTAGCTTTTTATTTTAGGTTTATGAATATACTCTAAATAAAATATTAATCTTTTGTAACACAGAAAGAACACTTTCATGTTCAAATAAAAGATAAATACATATTCTCAATCACAAATACATATAAATATAAAATGCGCATACATATGTACAATTATATTTAAGTAAAATTGCTACACGTGTGTGTGTGTGTGTGTGTGTGTGTGTGTGTGTGTGTGTGTGTGTGTGTGTGTGTGTGTGTGTGTGTGTGTGTGTATCTGTCTGTCTGTCTGTCTGTGTGTCTGTTTATTTCTACAAGTATAAATATATAAATATATTACAAATAAATAGAAAAAATATTCATGCATTTTTGTATACATATTTATATAGTGTAAAGATATTTAACAAACCTTTGATATATATGTATGAATATGGATATTATCATGTCCGTATAATAGTAAATATATACACTCACACGCACACATACAAATCATCAGTGCATATACACCAACACATGGAGATGCGAGCATTTGCAAAAATCCCTATCTCTTTATATATATATATATATATACATATCTTTTAATAGAATAAAGATACTGAAAAATAAAAGAGAAAAGTAAAACATTTGATGATTTTTTTTCAGTGCTACTTGGGACTAATACAGATTCGATGATATCTTTATACGATGTTTGTAGATATGCTACCAATAAAAATCCATGAGTATCTATTCTAGTTTGAAAGAAAGGAATGAGATCTACAAATCTTTTTCCCTAAAGTGAAGTGCTCACTTGTGTTGATCACAGGAAAAATTGTGGAAAAATCATAGTGCTTTTAGCATACTCTATATACAATTAGTGCAGGTGATAGTGATGTCAATCAGTAGAGGCTATTCAGTCACAAGCACAGACAAAAAAGAAGAAACACTCTTTCATACGATGGGACTATTTATTATACATCTATATACATCACTCAACACCAGCAGCTCTAGTGCTGGCACTCGGCCTGCAAAATCTTGATAATTTACAGTTGTAAATATTCGTAGTCCACCTCGCAAATACGCTATAAGATATGTACAAAGATTCGTGTATTGCTTAGCGACCTGAAAAACCAAGAAAAAGACAAATATATCACCATTGGCTTTGGTCGGCAGAAAAAGACAAGCAGATGGTGCAGACAGTGAATATGAAAAGCTCCTCCTTTTGCTTCTCTATTTGATTAGTAGCATGAACAAAACTTGCACAGATTAGGAGAGACAGAGAGAGAAAGTGAGAGAGAGGTTGGAAAAGGTTACAAAACAGTATTTTCTGTTTTTCTGTTAGGGAAATACTATTAAAAATATGGCTATTATCTGATACCAAATTAAAGCTGTTCACTCAACTGAGTAGATGGTCAAAGAGTAATGAAGCACATGCAAAATGGTATTAAGGGAAAATAATGGTTCAGAATTCTTTTTTAATGTAAAATATCAAGACTAGGATAATGTATCATTGAAAATATATGGATAGAGGAAAGAATAAGAACATATTTTGGACCTGTTCTCTTCTTTCTCAATAACCTTTATGAGTTATATGATTTTTTCAAATCATAAGTAAAAAAAAAAAAGGTATGTAAAAAGAAATCAAAATACTTAAAACATAAGAACTAGCAATGTGCTGAAAGACAAAAAAATCTGTTATAAAATCCACCAATGCTCTTGTTTAATAGTCTAAAGAACTGGAGCACTGAACAAAATATCAAGTTACATCTATTTTAATAAATTGTGATGATGAACAATTCTATTTTCATTTCTTTATACATCAAAAAGAAAGTCTCTGGTTATGATCAATACTTCTCTAAAGTTGTGTAGGAAGTGAGATGATATCAATATTATCAATTGAATATGAAAATTGTGTTTTCAGGTGTCATCAAAAAGAAAAGAAAATGATTGTCTGGATCTTTGATAACAGGAAATTTGTAAAGAATAATTGAAGAAAAATGAGAAGAAAAAATAAGAAGGTCTGACATGATGAATAAGGCAGAATAATGACAAAGTTGCATGCTAGATAAACATGATAGGATATCAATACCAAACATTTTAAAACTCTAACTTACTTAGAAGAAAGAAAAAGCTTAAAAACAAAACAAAAAAGCCTTTTCTCCACAGTTAACCAGGAATATTTACAAGACATTAATTTTAACAGTGAATGGAATTATCCAAATCAGGAAAAATAACCAAATATTGAGATTAGATATCAATTTATCAGATTTTACCATTTTTTAATTTTTTGGTTTTTGGAATTCTGAAAAGTTATTATATGTGCATACATGTAGTATTCAAAGAAATTTAAGTACCTGTCTTTTAATTATATCAAAAAATAAATCAAGTCACTCACTCTGTTGGGAGGGCATAGAATAAGCCAATTTCATCCCCAACAGAAGAGTAAAAGCTTCATCTCCAAAGAGTTTTTACAAGTATAAGATTAAACTGCATCTGTGAAAGAGGTTCCAACTCTGGAGTTCTGAGAAATATGAAGTCACTCTTTCATTGCCATTACTTCCTTGATCCAGAATGGTAGTAACCGGTACGGTTGCATATATAGATCAAATAGTTCAGTTTGTGCTGTCGTTTAAAGATTTTTTAACTACTTTAATATATTGATATTGCAACTAAGTATGAAGATACATTTTTGTACCATATGTAATTGCAGATTACAGTTGTTAAACTGAGTTTGACATAAAATAACCTAACAAGAGTTGATATGACATAAATCCAATGAACCAAACCAAACCAAATTAAATCAATTTTGAAGGTAATGAAAAACATTATTATAAGGATAGTCATTTATCAAATAAAATTACATTAGAATTTGGTATATATATATATATATATATATATATATATATAGAGACACACAATTTGGTATATATATATATATATATATATAGACACACAATAAAATTACAACCAAGTTATATATCTACCAATCATAGAGAAGAGATCACAATTTCATAAAGGGGTAAATAGAGAAAACATATACCCATCAATTCACCAGTTGAGATTTCAACCATCTGAACAATATAAAGTTGATACTTTTTATTTACTATTTCATTTCTTTAATCATATAAGTTTCATAGAAAGTAATATTAAAGTACATATATTTCACACACAGCTCATCAACATAATAAACTAAATTGTTAAAAGTAACAGGAAAACAGAAAATATAAAGTTAAATAAAAAACATATTTAATGTTTAGGATTTGATTGTAGCAAGACTAAAATAATGCAGCAATTCTAATTTGAAGTAAAACTTCTGTTTGAATATTTTCATTCCTAAATTAAATACAATTTGAAAGACAATAAGTAAGACAATTTGAAGATTACAGTTTTAATTAGGAATGACTCTGTATTGAATGTAATACTATGAGAATAATTTCAATGATTATTATTGTTGACGAGGTTTGTCTTTTTGTTTTTCATTTTAGTTTTTTTTTTCCATTTTAGTACTTGAGCTTCTTCCATATTTATAAGCTATATTGCTTACTTAATAGCTGTAGAATGACAGTTTTAGTAAGTAGGAAGATAAGTGAATGAAATTAGACTGAAAAAATTTATAATGGTTGATAATGCTTCCTTTTATCTAAATTCAAGATAATATTTCAACATGAGAATAGTATAGGTTAAAACTTGGATTGAAACCTGAAAATATTTTAATCTAACAATATAGTTATTTAAGAAGAACTTTATTCTATTTTCATTATAGAAATTTTTATTGATACTTGTCAAGATTCAATGGCAGCTTTTTCCTGCTACAGCCTGGACAAGTAACATAGTTATGGGAAAGTGCTTTACTTATGTGCTTACTCCCTTTTCTGTCAACCACACTGATATGCCAGTGACAATACATTTTGTCAAACTCTCCAGAAATGTAAAAAAATGCAATAAGAAATGGATTCATGCCTTTCCCAAAGGCTATAATGTGAAATAAATATAATCAGCCTCTGACAAAATTTCAACTCAGATCATTGATTCTGTTTTCCATCCTGGTAACTATTATGACACCCTAACAATTCATTGGAGTAGAAGTTATAACTTTATAGATATATTTTTTCATATTATTCCATAAAAATATTAAAGGGGAAAATGAGGCATATTGATGAAAAAAGATGGAACTATCGATGAAAATAAAATTTTATATTTTTCTTGATAAAAGATCTTAAAAAAAGCAATTATCTCAGAAATATCAACCAAAAGATAAAAAAAAATTAGTAACCAGAAAATATTGAATGAAAAAACTGAAATGAAAAAGATTTATTTTTTGACCTCCCATTAAACTATGATGCAATTTTTACCACAGTCATTTTTTGTTTTTTTTTATGGCAGTTTGTTTCATTGTATAATATGCAGTAAATAAGAATGATAAATCTATCAAATATAAGTAAACCTGAACACTGAGATGCTTACATAGCTATGCTAAGCCAGGTTTAAAGACTTGTATCAAACAAATTTGGATCTAGTTTTATGTAGCAAAGTTTGACACAAAAAAATGAGAAAGATGGATGCCAAGAAGATGAAAAGCATAAAATGTTTTACCAGATGAAATGTGAAAGTTTATGAGTTAGAATAAAAGCAGATTAGATTTTATACTAACAACTACAAGTCCTGACAAAGGTTTGTAATCAACCACCAAATTATAATTTATTTGAAATTCTGTTTCCTGGCTTTGTTGCTTACACTTTCTCAGTATAAAGTAATAAAACTACTGACTGTCTATCAATTTCTAGATCAATACTTCTGAAATTATTCAGCAAAGTTGTTCAATACAAATTGATATTTTTTGATAAACAAAAAATATCTTAAATGGATTTATTTTCATATTTTTAACTACGATTATTTATATTGTTTTTGCTGTTTTGAGATATCTCTCCCACTATATTATGAACAAAATATGTTCATGATCCTAATTACCATTAGGTCTCATCTTACAGCTATGTATTAGTAGCAAACATACAAAATAAATGTAATTCTCTGAAAGGAGATTAATTATAAACAATATTTACTGTCACATAATACTATGTAAAATATTGGGGCTTATTAATTTTTATAACTGAGTGCTCAATATACTAAGAACAAAATATAAATGGGTAAAAAGTCAGAAAGAATCTACCAAGGTTTCACCTAACTGGACTCTTTCTAACTCTGTAGGCATATATATATAAATATATTTATCATACAATGTGGGAAAGCATGTGCGATACCCTGCCCTCATCAGCTGCCAACCAGGGGTGATAACATAGTTTCAGTAGCTCAAGGCTGTACTGTCACTCCTGGCGCTAACAAGCAGCTTTTGCCACCGGCCAGGGTATTTAAAAGAATTATATATATATATATATATATATACACCAGATCAATTAAGAGCAGAGATTACATTGGACATTCATCTTCATTTTTAGTGTGCAGTTTGTGATTTTTAAAAAACGCATTTACTTTTGGCCGTTGTTGTTATTACACATTTACAGTAACCATTTCTTGATGTTACATAATCACTAGGGAATGGTGGTTCCGCGTGCATTTCATTCATGCTGAAAACTTCTCACTTTCGACCAAATCCAATTTGATGCATATTGCTCTGCAGTCTGAAAACGATTTGAGGCAACTTTAAAACTGTGACCAGTGATTCCTATTTTTGAAAGAAACAAAATGACTGAGTGTCCTAGAAAACCATGACAAACAACCTCAAAAGGAATCACATGGCATATCCAACCCTTTTCCTTGCAGTCAGCAGGCAGTGTATCGTATCAGTTTTTCTTCTGCTTATGTGCTTCCACCTGATTTTCTTTCCAGGGGACAGTCAATTCTATAATAATAATAATAATAATAATAATAATATATATATATATATATTATTATTTTTATTATTATTATAATTATATCAATAGATTCTATTGATATACTTAAACAGAATTATCAAAACAGGTGAAATAAATTTATAATGGAATATACTTATTGATTTTTTTGTTTCCCAATTATATATATATATATATATATATATATATATATATATAAAATGCCTAAAAAGTAATAAAAATAATAGAAGCTGTATCAGTCAAACAGTTTGAGAGAATCCGACACTTTATCTATATTTATTTGTTTAAATGATACGATACAATCAAAAAAATTTAAAGATCCACCCATAATCTGAGACAAAAAGGTATTTATGCAAAAGTGAGGGGAAAACAATAAATTCTATAAAATTTAAAAACTAAAAGAAAAATTTCCCATCATTTATAGTTTCATAATTTTCTTGCAATTTTCTGAATGAGTAATGTGCAAAATAAATGTTTATTGGAAAAATTTGATCAGAAAATGACATCCATTTTAATAATGTAGCATTCAGATTAGTAATAGCTCTTAAATTTTTCAATACTAAAGAAATTGAAACAAAATAGTGATCTATTCTAGATAAAATTAGATTAAGAAAAAGAAACAAAACAAAAGCAATATCAGAATTTATATACAAGAATATGAGTTTTATGTATTCCTTACCTAAGAATTAAGAGGTTTATTTAAACTTTTAAAATAAATTTGTTTTTCCAAATATCTTTGATCATTGGTTGTTTTTATCAGTGTAATTACAAACCCTTACCAGGACAAGTGATAATTAGCAATAGTGTGCATAAGAAATTTAGTATTTGAAATTGCATTAACTTTTTTTGTATTTTAGAATGATTTTTTTCTAAATTGGTTAAGAATCTAAAGAGGAGTCACTACAAAGATTAGTGATTGTGTGCTGTCTGGTTTCACCAGTTCACTTGTCAAGTGCATCACCAAAATGGTGTTGTGTTGTGATGTGCTTCAAGTCTACAAAGACAGACACAATCCAAATGTTAGGGTCGTATGCCCAAACTCACCACATATTTCAAACAGCCTGTCTTTCAAAGTTTCAAATTCAACAAGGTCACCAAAATTGGCAACTGTGAATGTGTTGTCATCAGAAGGATAGGAAGCAATACCTTGTAGCTCAGTTGTTTCTGCCAGTCCAACTCCAATGGCAAAGATGTGTGCCCCAGCCTCACGGGCAAGCTGAGCCTCAACCACTGTCCTGTATGTATTCACATTTGATACACCATCTGTTATGACAATGATAATGTTTTTGGCTTTGGGCCGGTCACCCTTTTCTGCCGTAAGCATTTGCTTCCGAACCAAGAACAATGCAGAGGCAGTGTTTGTGTCGCCCTTAGCAAAGGTGATATTGTCCACTGCAGCTAGAATCTGTGCTTTTGTTTCATAGCTATTGAGATGGAAGTGAATGTGTACATTTGTACTGAAGGTGGCCATGCCCACCCGTACTATACCCTGATCAATTTCTGCCTCAGACAACAGCTCCTTAATGAAAGTAATCACATGTCTTACATTTTTCTTTTTAACACTTGTTGAGGTGTCCACAAGAAAGATTATGTCAATGTTTGGTGACTGACAGCCGCCTAGAGAACAGGGCAGAAATGGAGGACACATATGTTAAGGAGTTTTACAATCAATACAACAACAGTTCTTAATGTTACCTTTTAGATTTTTGTAAATTTGGTTCGACTTTTAGCATAAACTATAAAATATTTTTATTTCAGTATAATAAGTAGTTTCAAATCACATAATAAAAATGGTTAATACTTAATTCAAATTTTCAAAATAATCTCATAACTTCAAGAAGCAAGTAAAATGAAATTTATCAAGACCAAATACTTAAATAGCTTAAGAAAAGTGAAAGTTTATATAAGTTACAAAGCAAATTCTTATATGTAAAAATGAGTATTATCATTTAAATTAAAACATCAAATAATATATAGATATATTTTAACTGTACGTAATCTATTTCCTAATAAAAACTTGGTTAAGTTTTTCCTTAATCTAAATTTAAAAAAGTATTTTTACAACTTATTCTTTAAGTAAAATTTAAAATAATTTTGTGTTTGAACTTTTTTAATGTTAGTTACTAGGCATTTATTACATACAAATATATTCCCTTTTGCATATACAAATATACCCATTAGATAAAAACAGACATAACTTTATAAGCAGTTTTACAAAAATGTAAATATGCTAAGATATTCACTAAGAAAATGCATACAGGTATTTACACACTTACCTGCACAATCATTCAGACAGTCATATATGTTCATGTATATATTTCTAATGTCAAAATAAACATAATGAAACCTAGAAAATCTTTTTATAATTCTATGAAAAATTTTCTTGCCGCTTTCTGATGTATTTTTTTTTTACTAATAAATAAATAGTAATTTTATAAGAAACTTTCAAAAAGACTTTATTTATTAGGATAGAACAATAAATGCTTTAAATTTTCATGAATGATTCTCATCATTAATATTCTAATAAACTTGATTGTCTTTTGAACTGAAAAATTTATGTATTTGTATTTATATATTTTTCATAAGTTTCCTTTTCATATTCAACCATTATAATAGTCCAAATACTACAAAATTCCAACATAAAGGATCAATACAACACTTAAATATACAAATTTGGAATTTCTTTAAATGTCTGTTTGCATATATGATAAAATAACTTCATTTATGAACAGATAGACATTAAATAGATTAAAAACTTATGCTTTAATCTATTTACTTAACACACTAGATATATTGAAACCAATACTACTGTCATCATGATATTTTAGGTTTGTCAACTTACCAGCAGTTGTAGTTACAGGTTTAGATTCTGGAAGAAATGAGGATCAAATTATAATACTATCAACACTAAAATACAAATTAAGGAGAAATGTATTTTAAAAACTTTATATAACTCTTAATTTTACTGTAATAAGTATATTTAACAGTATTTTTACCTGAAGTTATCATAGACCAATTTTTTATAAAAACTTTTCTTTTTCATCTTAAAGAGGTTTAAAATGAAAAGTTATATCATAAATACTTTCTAGAAAAATATTTGAATCCTATTAATGATTAAAATAAAGAATTAACAAATGTTTATGTTTCTTTTATTGCTAATTGTTATTCAGGATTTCAGAATATTATTCTGCTCATAAATGAAACTTTTTTGCTGGAATATTTTGCAGTGATAAATTTTTACGTAATCAATAAATTGAACCAAAATGGAGTTTACTATATTTGATCAATGATGACATTTAAAAGTTCCTCTTCTATAATTAAAGTTTTGTCCTAAGAATTACAATTAAATATGACGACAAGCTAATAATTTTATACTTCAAAAAACTAAATTCATTTCTACATAGGAATAATTTTATATAAAAGTTATCGGTAGATTTACATTATTTCAACTTACCAGTAGTTGTAATTACAGGGGTGAGTTCTGTAAGAAAGTAGGATGATAGAGAAATTATTTCTATTTCTTTTAGTTATTATGCCAGTAAGTGTGTGTGTGTGTGTGTGTGTGTGTGTGTGTGTGTGTGTGTGTGTGTGTGTGTGTGTGTGTGTGTGTGTGTGTGTGTGTGTGTGTGTGTGTGTGTAAAGCAACTAATTGACATTTTCATTTCCCATCATTTATCAAAGTAAACAAAAAAAGGTCATCACAATTTTCTGTTTTACAAAAAAAGAAAAAACAAGACTGTATGTTTGGTTTATGAGAGATTATAAACAACTCCTAGTAAGCTCAACAAAAACATCAGCAACTTTGTCTCTAAGAATACCTTATGAAGTTTGAATCACAAGAAAGGAATAAGATAGAAAAACAAATAAGATTATTATATTTTGGAAGAAGATGGAAAGGAAATGCTAAAACTAAAAAGAAAAACTTGTCTAAAAGCAGAAAATCCATCCTGCCTGAAAAATAAAGGGCAGTGGGTATTCCAATTCAGCTGTGCAGTTTTGTGAGTGAAGAAATCTAGATGAAGACAAAAGTGCTAAAGGGTGATTTATTGGAGGAGAAGCCAAAGTCAGTGATAAAAATATATATTGTGCAAAGAATGTGAAATGGTATATCAGAGTGATAATTGTGAAATTGGAGAACAGAACAAAATTAATATATATATATACATATATAGATAAATCGAGAAAGAGAACAAAAATAATAGGCATGTATATAGATAAAGATATTCAGAAAAATAAACAGGTATAAACTTACCAACATAAATAAAGAAAACAATTATAATCACAAACAAATCAATTAAAAACCCTGTATTTCTAATATGTTAATTCACTCTTATAAAAATAAAATATGAGCATCTATACTTAAGAGGGACTTTTTAAATTTCTAAACAGTATCACTATCTTTTTTTAACTAAATTTTATTTTTTAGATCAATTAATTCTAATTAAGTTTAAATTAATTAAATTTTATTTTTTTAATTTCCAAACAGGATTACTATATCTTGCAATTCAATTTTATATTCTGCAAGAATGCGTTACATAACAGAAATCTATTCATTTTTTAAGAATAGACTTCTGTTGTGTAACTCATATAAGACTTATCAAAATATAACAATCAAAATAATAAAGATTACATATATCAGCTACATGACAAATGATAACTTTAAATTATTTAGATCACAGATTTTAAAAGCTATTTCAAACAATATTATGAACAAACGACAAAAGGATTTGAATATTTATAGTTAATTGGTCATAGTCAGCAGAAAATAATGAAAAGATAAAAATAAACTCCTGTCTACACAGACATGCACAGCTGAAAAGTGTGAGTGAAACCATTTCTAATTTAAAAACCTAATAATTGATCAAATTGGAAAAAAATAGTGATGAAACTAATGTGAAATTAACAGTGATTATAACATATAACTACAGAAGTAGAGACTTTTAGTCCTTCTCTAAGAACAATCTCTTTTCTTTGATAAAATGTGTCATCTTGATGTGTGCATCAATATTGAAGAATCATGCTTTACAACTCACCAAGGTCACAGAAATCAAAGAGTTTGCCTTTCAAACCTTGGAGTTCACGGAAATCTTCAACAGTCAGCGTATAATCCTCTGCAGGCTCTGAAGCGATTTTGATTAGCTCAGATGTTTCAGCCAAGGCAATGCCAATAGCATAAACTTGAATGCCTCTATCACGTGCAGCATTTGCCTCAATTGTGATGCGATTTGTGTTGATATTAGAAACTCCATCAGTCATCAAGATGGCGACATCAATAGAATTTTCCCGGTCACCTTTTGATGCAGTAAACATGCGTGTCCTCATCGTATGTAGGGCTCCAGCTGTGTTTGTATTTCCATACCTGTATCTGATCCTATCCAAGGCTTTAAAGATGTCAGCTTTAGTTGAATAATCATTAAGATTAAACTCCACATGGACACTTGTACTGTAAGTAGCAACCCCAACCCTAACAATTCCACTGTCAATGGTCGCATTGGACAGCAAATCTTTAACAAATGTAATCATTTTCTTGAAATTTCGTTCTTCCACGCTTGTGGAAGTGTCCAGCAGGAAAACAATGTCCATACTTGTTGAAATGCATGTTTCTGCAGAGTGGCAAATATAGAATAAATTAGAAATTAGAAAGCAATATCTACACGAATAAAAATACAACTTAGCCATGATTTAGTTTCTTTAAAACTCAGTAGTTTTAGTACTTTTAAATATTTTCCTAAATATTCTTACACTTTAACTAACTTTCCATTATTTTTAAGTATTCTTCTCAATAAAAGTAATCAGTAGTTTATCTTTTATAAAAAATGTCTGATGAAGTTGTGTTTGCAAACTTAAATCATGAAATTAATAATGTTACAAAAACAGGGAAAATGTGGTGATAAGAAATATATAAACATTGGATGTGTAGAAAAATAACAAAAAGTGATTTATACTGAATATTATCATGAGCATAAAATATTTTTCAGAGATAAAATATTTTATCTCAAATGGTTTGTAGCAAATAGTCTATTCTCAAACATTTTGAAAAAAGAAATAATTTTAAAATCTTCTAATTACCAGAAATTATTGAGTGAAGTGGAAAGATAAAAATGTAGCTTAACAAAAAAGAAAATGTTCTACAAAGCAAGTAATGAAAGGCAGAGATAATCTCATAGAGAAAATGATAAACTTATATGATGTTGGATATAAACAAATATTTAAAAACAATAAAAACTCAAAACAATAAGCTAAGACATCACAATTTAAACAAAACTAAAACTTATAGAAATCAAATTTTTGTGTGTAAAAAGTGCTTTAAGAAAAAGAACTGTATAATGTGCCAGGTGAATGAGTTTGCATGAAATATCTAACAATAATACAAATATAAATGTGTTATACAAATTCAAAGACTGACGTACAATGTACCGTATAGGTGTATAAGTTAGTTTATGGATTTGTTATCTTTCAAGAGGATGATTTTAGCATCCATTTATATTAATTATTTCTATTATTTCTTACTAGTAATTCAAGAATCCCACTATGATTTTGATTAATATTGATCATAATTAATATATAATAATAATTATAGCTTTTTATTTTGGTTAATAACTTCAAAGACCTTCTTCCAATTCAATACAAAAAGCAAATAGTTTATATGTTTCTGAACTTAAAGATTTCTGATAATCTTATATTTATGGTAAAAATAAAATAGATAAAATATCATGCAAAATAAATGTGAGTGGTATTGTTTTTCTTTATCTAAAATGGTGCCATGTGATTCTGCAGAGTGTTGTAATGCCAGTTTAAAAAATAGCTTCTCTACCTGGGCAGAATTCTTTAAAGACTTTGGCTCTTAGTCCATGAAGCTCATCAAAATCTTGCACAGCAAACTTGTTCTCTTGAGTAGGAGAGGAAGCAATCTGTTCTAACTCATCTGTTTCTGACAATCCTACACCAATCGCATAGATATGGATATCAGCCTTTTTAGCTTTCTCTGCTTCCATCAGAGTCTGGTGAGAATTGATGTTGGAAACTCCATCAGTAACAACAACAGCAATATTGCGTACATTGTCACGGTCGCCATTTTCCACACTAAACATAGTATTCCTCATTACTTTAAGGGCACCAGCTGTGTTTGTGCTGCCATAAGTATATTGGATACGGTCAATGGCAGCAAATACATCCTCCTTTGTTTTGTATTCATTAAGATGGAACTGAATGTAAACTGATGTACTGTAAACAAGTACACCAACACGCACATATTTTGGTGAGATGGTGGCATCACGCAAGAAATCCTTGACAAAATTCAACATTTTCTTGAAATTACGCTCACTAACACTAGTTGAAGAATCCAGGACAAATACAATATCAGCTGTTGCAGCACTGCATTTACCTGATGAAAGGATTATTAAACAGAATATTTTGTACTCAGGAAATACAGTCAAGTAAAGTAAATGAAGCTTTAAGTAAATAGTATATATATATATATATATATATATATATATATATATATATATATATATATATATATATTGAACATGATTGCTTAGGCATATTTAATGGATACAAATACAAACTATACTACATATATTATACTTCTCAAAGAGAAAAATATGAAAACAGAAGGAAATTATAATTAATAGTTAATATTGGAGAGCATAATTCATACATAAAGCAATTTGTATTTTTAAAACAAGAATTAAATGAGAAAGAAATCAATGATTCTATAAAAACAGATAAGAAGTCTAGATATATAAGATGACATATTCTTTTATTTTAAAAAAATCCAGTACAATTACAAATAAATTATCCCAGTTGAAAAAGAAATAGGCAGTAGTGAATTGGTTGAAATGCACCACAAATAAAACTCATTGAACACTAATTCCAGCAACGAAAATAATCAAAAATACTTTTTTTCAGAAATCAAGAGTAAGACCAACTATGTCATCTCTGTTAATAAGCTGATATAAAAAAAAATTTAAAAAGAAAAGTATTTGAATAGATTCAAAGTTATATATAATAATAATATATAATATTCCAAATACCTTAATCATTACAAAGATATTGATTCATCCATCTCATTAAATTTAACTTAAGATACTTTGGAGATTCAGGAAGTTAATACAAAAATATGTAATAAAATTCTTTACTTGCACTCCTAAAAGAAAGTAAAACTCATCATGGAGAAATAAAGAATACAAATGAAAAATCATTGCCATAATTCTAAGCCTTTATAAAGACAAATTTTAAACTATTTTATCTAGATACATTTTTTAATTGAACATTTAATTTTACTTTATCATATTCAATATTCTTTTTTATTTTCCTTTGAATTGATACTTTTTAATTATATAAAGAGTGTCAATCATTTGTAAATATCATAAAACTTACCCTTCATTGTAAAGATTGGCCTTGTTGTGGTTGGAGGAGGTGCTGAAGAAAAGAATAACCTCTTATGTCAGGCAATATGAAAACCTGAATTTTTGTAATGCAGTGTCAGATAAGTGGCAATTTGAGGTGATCTATTTATATTTTACAGATGTGAAATGGTGGTTGTGTTGCAGACTTTTGATAAATATAAAAACAAATATCAACTTCTTGCAGATAAAGAATGCACAAAAAAGAATTTCTAATAAAGTATCAAGGTGTTCAAGAATCAGTGTAATTTATCATTATCATCTTTGTTGTTGTGATAGTTTTCATGTATCACATTTTGAGCAATAGTCTATACAATAGATAGATAGACAGATAGATAAATAGATAGATAGATAGATAGATAGATAGATAGATAGATAGATAGATAGATAGATAGATAGTAACAGACAGAGAAAATAAGCATAATAATTCTGTAGCATCTGAACAATTTTTAAAGGTACTCTTATATTAAATACACATCCTGTATATGCATAAACACTAAGATATTCAACAAAAGTAGCAGCCAGTTACAACAAGCTATATATTAACAACTTAATTCTTTAACATAAAATTTTGAACTTCATTGAATTTCATATTTAAATTATGAAGTTATAAAATAGAGAGTAATGTGAAAATCCTTCAAACTGTCATGTTTTGGGTGAAAATTCTTAACAATTTTAATAAAAAGAAAAACAATTGGGCTTTTTCGCATCTTACATTTGTGTATTATATTTATAATCATAGTCATGCATCATTGCAGACAAAGAAGTAAAAAATAAATCTTACCAGGGGTTGTAATAATCCTACGTGGAGCCATATCTGCAGAACAAGACTATAAAGTCAGAAAAAAATCTATGCACAAAGTTTGATTATGCTTATTTATATATTTCTCCATTTATGTTCAGCAGTAGAGTATGTCTTTATGTCTATATATATATTTAGACAGAGAGCAAGAAAGGGATGATACAAAAATGTATTCATTTTAATGACAAACAACAATAAAAAGACAAAGAGAAATTATCACACAGTTGTAGAGATTGTAAATGAAAAAATTACAATTATCAAAGTAATGATGGATCTAATAAAAACTATGAATTGTTTATTCAAGTGACAATGAGAAAAGAATAGTTAGAAAGACTACCCAAATACAAGATAATAGAGACTAATAATGTGTAGCTAACTGTTGTCAAATGAAACAAAAAGTGGAATATACTAAAGATTTAAAGAAAAAATACATCAAAATACTAAAATAATGAGATATTTTGAATTTGAAAAAATCATAAAACATATTTTGAGTGAAATGAAATCATGCAAAAATGAAAAATGGAGTTATGTGCTTAAAAATAGTATGCATAATCAGAAATCTTCATAGAACAGGGAAAGCTTCTTATGAATATCAATGATATTGTAAAGTGATATTTTATACAATATGGTCCAATTATATAAGATGGCAAGTAGATATATAAGAAAAAACAATATGATAGAGTAAGTTCAAAATATAAAATCAAGTAAAATGACATTGATAACAGTGCATTATGTGTGAATTGCTAATCTATAAATGATATTTCCTAGCAATAAAATTACTGGATTTTGGCTTTTTGTGCAGGTAATCAACATTCCGTGTGTAAGGGAGGTAACTCTTCATTACATACCAGGACAAAATTGTTGAAATAAATCTTTCTTAACGCCTTGCAACTCATTGAAATCTTGCACATTGAATGTGTTTTCTCTACTGGGTCTGCTAGCAATTTTCTCCAACTCCGATGTGTCTGAGAGGCCAACACCAATAGCATAAATATGGATATCACTTTTTCGAGTCATTTCTGCTTCAGTTACTGTCTGGAAAGTATTGATGTTTGAAACGCCATCAGTGATAACCAAGGCATAGTTTGGAGCTTCAGGTCGATCTCCATTGCTCCTTGAGAAAGCAGCTCTCAAAGCTCGAAGTCCAGCAGCAGTATTAGTACTACCATAGCTGTAAGGAATGTTATCAACAGCTTCAAATACTTCTTCCTTTGAGGAGAACTTGTTAAGATTGAACTGGACATAAGCATAGCTACTGAAAGTGATCAATCCAACTTGAATGCCATTAGGTGCGATATAAGCCTCAGTCAAAAACTGCTTGACGAACTGCAGGACCTTTTTGAAGTTACGTTCACTGACACTGGTTGATGTGTCCAGCAGGAACACAATATCAGAGGTTGCAGGAGTACAGGCCTCTGTAGTAGAGGGAAAGAATTTAAAGAAGAGAAAAAACAAATTAATTTTTGGATTTGAGTTCCAATGAAAATTACATTACAAAGAAAACTGATTGACAAAACTTAAATAAACAACAAAGATTTGCAATATATGAAGAATTTTAAAAATTATCATCAGTTTTTATTTGGAATATGGCTTGTTGCACTCTACTTCATTGTTGAGTAAAACAGTCCAACCATCAGCTGATTACCTATGAAAGATACTATTATATGAATTTCTTTCATGTAGATAGAAGTGAATTTATAGATAATCCCAGATTTAAAGGATATTACCTACCTTTTTTGACACAGAATTCTTATGTACTACAAGAATACAGTGAAATTATTACATGCTTATATGATTTTTTGTGTAGAATAATGGTATGAAGAAAATTTGGAGAAAATTTTGACAAATTAACTATGAAATATTTGTGCATATTCAAAGCCAAAGATCTCCTGCATATTATGAATATGATGTAAAACTGCTGATAAAGAAAACAGTACAAATACTTCAGTTGAATTGTGTTTAGTTTTATAAAAATAGATATTTTAACATCAGAGGTTCATACAATAGATATTTATTAAGTATAACCCAGTGTAGCACTTGTTAAAAATTGTGTGGTATCCACTTGCAATAGAGTCAAAGATTAACTTATTAACCATTTGTCTACGATTGGTGGTTTAAAAGCTGCAACAATAAGCTCTTACATATTATTTCATTAGATGAAATATTTTTAAAGGCAGAGGCATTTTTAGCTTCCTTTCTTTCTTTTACTATTTAGAACCTGTTATTCTTCAGAAAGGAGCAAGATTTAATTTATCCCACTTGATACTCTTGACTGACTAAACATTCATGTAGAAAATAATGTTATAACCAAAACCACAACAAAAGTTTTATAAAAAGTAGCATGCCAAATATCCCAAACAAAAAAATGTGTGATAACAATAACAAAATCTACTGACTGAATAAATGATATATGCTTTCTATAAGAGCATATTCAAGTATTTCTTTAATAAAGAAAAAGAAAACAATTGCTTAGAAACAAATGCATGGAAATCATTTAAAATTATTACATACTTTATAACTTGATTACATGGTTTAGATATTATTTCATAAAGTTATCAAAGGTAATTTTTTTATATGTATTGTTTATACATAAAGATGTAATTTTTGGTTATATTTTATCTTTACTTTATTTTATTTTAAAAATATTATGGGGCTAAGTAAAATATTTATTTTTAAATGATCAATGAATATTTAAAATATCACTGAAATTAATTATGGTAAAATTACAATATTCATTTTTATGTTAATGGTAAAGAATTTAGTTTAAAATATTATCATGGGGATACATAGATACATTGCATTATAATATTCATTTTTAAGTGAAAAACAAATTATAAAAATTATCTCAATATACATACCACATACATACACACACACATAGATAGAAACAAGGATTCTAAATGTTATAATTACAAATATGATACTTTAATGAAAAACTTAGAAGTAATGATTAGGGCTATCTAATTAGAAATATCAGTATATAATTAGTTTATGTATTGCTATACTGATATGCTATGGTCATTTCAGTTGCTACTGTTTTCTTGCATCCAAAGAGCATTTTATAGTACATCCATGTATATAAAATTCAATGTACACACACACACACACACACACACACACACACACACACACACACACACACACACACACACACACACAAATATATATATATATATATATATATATATATATATATATATATATATATATATATATATATATATATATATATATTGTATGTGTAAAACTATACACAGACTGCACAGATACTACTTTCTGATACTAGGCAAAGAGATGAGAAGCAATACTTTGAACCTACAAATGCTCTGATCATAGAAGAAATGCTGGTCTATACATAATTAAAACCATCATTTTTGACAGGTACTATGCTAGTTTTACTATAACAGACATAGAAACATAACAAAGAAGTTAAGCATTGCAATATATTATAGATAAAAATGAAAAAGAAAATGTTCTCCCTTTGATAACTGCCTAAATGATTATTTTTTTAAACAGAAAGGATCTAAATGTATAAATATCAATCAGAAGTGTTTCATTCTATGATAACAATTTAATGTTATTGAAAGGCAGATCCCTTTAATTTCTACTACTAAATAAGAAAAATCATCTACATCACATTGAAACAATCATTATCTACTGATTCACATATAAATATCTTGTATTATATATGTATTGGTGCATACATTCAAAATAAGTTGTGTTTCTCTATATATTTAATAATGGTATGAATACATACAAATTCAGCACACCCATACAATCTAACTCTCTAATACAGGATGTAAAAAATTCTGAAAAAATGCTAATAGGTTATCAATATTTAATTTGATTTTGTCTTCATCACTAAGTTGTATTTTTATATTCTAAATTATTAATGTATTATAATTCCATCTACAATCTCAGAATACCCTTCATTCCATTTGATTCAAGTTTTTAATTTTTTGATTTTGCTTGTATGTACTCAGATAAATAGGCAATGAAAGTCATCATATT
Organism: Sepioteuthis lessoniana; assembly: GCA_963585895.1. Taxonomy (NCBI): domain Eukaryota; kingdom Metazoa; phylum Mollusca; class Cephalopoda; order Myopsida; family Loliginidae; genus Sepioteuthis; species Sepioteuthis lessoniana. The sequence goes on along the minus strand of OY757921.1, from coordinate 98,849,484 downwards.
TTATATTCTAAGGATGATATGAGCAAACTTCGAAATATTAATAAAATCAACACCATTGATTCATTAATCAAATATGAATTACTGTAACATTATGAATGGTACAAGGATGTGAATATATAAGTTATCAAAAAAGCCAGCAGCTAGAAGAAAGATGAGTTGACAAAGTTCAACATCTCATCCAGTGAGCTAGGTGTAACATAATATGCTTGATTTAGCATCCCCAACTGAAAACACCAGAGGTCACTGACAATCAAGTAGTATTAGGGGCTGGTCAGCCAATGTTGCTCACTTAAAGAGGAAGTGGAAGTGAGGTGTTCTGTGACTCCCAATAAAAGACAATGGGATTCCACAATCTTTTGTTGGCTGAGATACAAGGTAAGTATTCAGATGAACAGAGAACAAGTAATGATTCAAAGACATGGGAAGAGACAGTTACAACTTGAATGAAGAAACTACTTCACACATATGTCCATTATTCCTTTTCACATTCTTCCACAACCTCAGAGATTGAATAGAGAGAATAAAGCAACAGAGGTCCTAATACATTTCGGATTTTTTGTATTTCTCCCTCCCCATCTGATAATTAATCATCATTGACATAGCAGTCATCAGTGACTACACTACATTACCTTCAAATATTTTTTTCTTTAATTTATCTTCATCCTTTATACTTTAGAATTCATTAAAGTTGGGCTTGATTATTACAATTGTCTAACGTTGTTCCTGTTCTGTGAAATACTTATTAAAATAAATAATCTACTTTGCAAATATTACACCAATCATACTTTAAAATCATAATCTGTTAAATCATAATCAACTACACTCTGACACAAAATGCAATCTCACTCACCAGTTGTGGGTTCTGTAGGCGGAGGAGTGGTTTGCACTGTTGGAAATAAATTACAACCACAACATCATATTGGCATCAGCTGAGACATGTCAAACAGATAACTAATTTGGTGAGTCAATGGCAGTCATTGCAAGAAATGCTGCTACATAAGAATAATTCTCAGAAAAGATTTGTTGCTGGTTACCTATAACTGAGTGACTATATACTAAGTACATTTTATAACCATTTATTTTTTTATTTATTTTAAGTCTTTTTATTTTCAATTTATACAACATTGCTATTTTAAAGTCATTTAAAAAGCAGCATTTATTTTAGTTATATTTAAGAAATGATTATTATCATTACTGTTATTAATATAAGGATTTATGATGATTATTAAGTATTCATTATTTTTAAGTAGCAGAAATAAAAAAAAATTAATGAATTAAATCACTTTGCTTGTATTCAGAAGCTGATGACTGTGAAAGAAAGAAGAGTTGAAAATTAATGAAATCATTCAAATGATCTAAATTTTTTAATTTTTATTTACAAGTGACATAAGAACAGAATTTTAGAATTTTATGAAAAATTTATTTACAATTTAGAAAACATTTATCAAGGAAGATTATAATTAATGGATTTTTTTAAATGTATCACATAAAGATACAGGTGTGTACACTTGGTCATGTCTACCACATAAAAAATGGTTTGAAAGTAATTCAGTTGGCAACAAAATTAAGTTTTTAAGATTTATTTTGGTTTTAAGAGGATTTAGGAAAGGAGAAAAATCTCTCTCTATCTCTCTCTGTCTCTCTATCTCTCTTTTCTTTTAAATATGATTTTTTAAATCTTTTAGGCTTCAGAATTATATTGTTATTAATAAATGTGTATATTTTTTAGTGGGTAAAACTTAAATTTTTGCAATTGGTTGTTTGTTTCTAGTATAGAATCGTTCATGAAAAGAATGACAAAGTGTCAAATATTTCTATAACCTACCTGGACAAAATTCTTCAAATAGCTCAGCCTGAACACCTTTAAGTTCACTAAATTCTTGCACAATAAATGTATTTGCATCAGTTGGTTCAGATGCAATCTTCTTCAATTCATTTGTATCAGCCAAACCAATACCAATAGCATAGATGTGGATGTCTCGGTTCTTGGCCATTTCAGCTTCTTCAATTGTACGGTAAGCATTGATATTGGAAACACCATCAGTGACAACAAACAAGAAATTTGGGGCATCAAGACGGTCACCTGTCTCCACAGAAAAGACCTGCCGTCTGATGGCTTTTAGCCCATCGGCTGTATTAGTACTGCCATATCTGTAAGGAATGCGATCAATGGCACCATAAATCTCTTCTCTTGTTGTGTATCTGTTCAAGAGAAACTCAACATGTACACTGGTGCTGTATGTCACAACAGAAACGCGCACACCATCTGATGCAATGTAGGCTGTTGACAGGAATTCTTTGACAAATGAAAGAACTTTCTTGAAATTGGCTTCACTGACACTTGTTGATGAATCAAGAAGGAAGGCAATATCAGAGGTAGCAGCACGGCATTTTTCTAAAAGTGCAGGGAAAAGCAGGACAAAGATAAAAGGAATATTTAGTTGACATAGCACATGTGAATAATAAGAGAGAAGATAAATTTACCACTGACAGTTTATGTAAAAATATAATCCACCACTTGATATACTTAGGCATATTTACACATGCACACAGATAGAATATATATATATATATATATATATATATATATATATATATATATATATATATATGTATGTATGTATGTATGTATGTATGTATGTATTTATGTGTATGTGTGAAATATACAAGGACATAAAAGAGAGAAAATTTAATCAGGCAAATCGAAGTACCAAAATTTTCAACAAATATTGATTCCTAGTATTTAAAAAGGACTAAAAATTGTTGGACATTCAGTATGAAAATAATTGCTATCAAGTTAAATTAAAAACATGATAAAATGTTGTTAACAATATATAGGGGAATACGCTTCCTAAAGATCTGATCATAACTTCAGAATAATTAAATAATGGAAGATAATGCCAAAATAAGTGCATAACTACATAAGGAACTAAGAAAACCACACATACCCGTAGTAGTTGGAATTGGTGTTGTTGTTGGAGGCTCTGTGAAGAGAGATGCCAAATGCTGAATTAAGTAATTGACACCTATTTGTTAAAATGACCGAAGCTAAAATTACATTATCATCACTTATAAAAAATTGCTAATCATATAAACTGCACCGATTATCAGTTTAAGATTTTAAATGTAAACTATGGGATGAACAATGAAAATGTTAAAAAAGAACTGCTTGAATGTTTGAAAAGCTACTAATTTACTTGATTGAACAATTACTAAAAAGATATGAAATTATATTATTTTGTCAAATGAGAAAATAAACTAAGTGAACTATATTTTTCATTAACATGAAGATATAAAACAAATAATTGAAAACAGTTAAAATACTAGCAATTGTAAATATTGATATTAATAGAACATACAAGATTATTGAGAGAACATTAACTAAATCAGAATGTACTATCATTTCATGGTTAAAAACTAAAAATATTTGATAAATTTCTTGGTAATTTTCAGAAGAAAGTTTAAAAGTTTGAACTTTACACATTAAAGATAAAATATGAGTACACTCTCCAAATTTCAACAAAAGTTTGAAAAAATGTTTCATTAGAAAATTAAATGATTTGGAAATAACAGTTCAACAGAAGACCATTTATTTATATATTTGAAATCTATATTAATAATAAATGGTACATAAGGTAGAAGATCTGTGTTTGACAGGAATTTTGTGTTTCAATTGTGCTGGACATGCAAGATTTATACTTATACTAGCTAATGTGAATTGTGAGGTTTCTATAAAAATTGTGACTGTGGATCAATGAGTGATAACATGGATAAATTTACAAATGTCCATTTGCATTAATTACTCCAAAAAAAATTTTTTTTTTAAATCAATATAATTAGAAAAAAATCAGACTATTAGTAAAAAAAAAAAAAAGATTTATCCAGTCAAGTTTTAAATGCTACATTCATTCATCACTATAAAGAAATTCCAGAAGCAAATTTGATTACATGCATATAGAGATGTTCATTTTTTTTTAAATCTATAGGCAGTTAAAATTTAGTAATTGTTTTCTTTATAAATCAAACAAAAAAAACAATTACAGCTTTTTCAGGCAAAATATTCTGCATGAATAAGAATATTTTAATCTCAATAAACAGATTTAAAATTTCAAGTTTTTCAAAGTTCCTGTATTATACCATTATTTTATTTCATTCATTTGTGAATAATAAGATAAACAATTATCTTTCCTGGTTCACTCAAAAATTAAAATAATTTCATGTTATACATTTTATTATCAATTTTGACTAGTTTCTTTATTATTTTTTGTCAATTCATTCAACTGTAATATTAAACACAAGAAACTAGAAAATCACTTTGGACGAAACTAAAACTCACGTCCTACATGTGTAACAATAAAAATAATTAATTCCAGAATCTCAAAACAACTTAAATGTATTATTACTACAAATTTTATTAAATAAGGGAAACATAAGTAATAAAACCAGTAAAAAATTGTGACTGAAAATTAAAAAAAGACACTTGTCTTATGAGAAACACGTTTAGTCCCCTAAATGATTAAGATATCATCACACGAAATGACAAATTGCAGAGGCATGGGATTAGATTAGGGTTTTGATAATATCTCACTACAGCTACAGATAATATAGAAAAAAATCCATATTAACTATTTTGGAAATAAAGCAACCAAAAAATTTTCTGTTAATTTTAATTTATAACAGGTCCAGTGCTCTAGTAGGTAGAGTGTTCACTTGGGGAGACCAGAGTTCAATTCCAGGTGGAGTCATCTCAAAGATTCAAAAAATGGTACTTGATGCCTCTTTGTTTAACACTCAGTATTATAAGGTATGGATCAAAGGTAAAGTTGAGCAATCCAGGGAAATTAATAGTGCCCTCCTCAACACCTCAGTGTTGCAGTTAATGAAAAGGGAGCCTTTGGGTCACCTTCAACTACAGTCGTTAACTTTACTTTTTTATATCTATTATTATACGTAAATGCAAAGTTATAAAAATAAAAAAATATTTGCAGTATTATGTGCCAAAAGGATCTTATCAGATTGTAATCATTACCATCAACAAATTACAAACAAACTTTCTTTTAATAAAAAGATGGTTATAAGGTGATATATGATAATAAAGGTGCAAGTGAAATTGGTCAGAGCCAGTGTCAGTGAGTGAAAATGTGAGCAGAGCATTTCTATTTTATTGAAAAGACAACAATTCTCCAAACAGTAAAGAATTGCGTATTTGAAGCATTAGAAAATAGTGCAATAGTTCACTGCTACTTTTGTGGATGCAAGTTGCAATATCAGTCAACATCTAATCTCACATACCTGGGCACATTTCAGCAAAGACCAGTCTTTTCAGTCCTTGTAAATCATCAAAGTTCTGTGCAAGGAATGTGTTTTCTTTTGCAGGCTTGGACACTATTTGCTGTAATTCAGTTAGTTCAACCAAACCAATGCCCACACCATAGATATGCACATCTGCATCTTTCAAAAGAGCAGCTTCATCCAATGTGCGATAAGGATTTACATTTGATACACCATCAGTCACCACAATAGCAATATTTCTGGATTCTGGACGATCTCCATGTTCACGGGTAAACATCACCTTCCTCAATTTTTCTAATCCACTAGCTGTATTGGTGCTTCCATAAGTGTAGGGAACTTTGTCAATAGCATTAAATACCTCCTCTTTTGTTTCATAAGAATTCAAATAAAACTGGACATTTACATTTGTGCTGTAAGTGACCAAACCCACACGAATACCAGCAGCTCCAAAATAGGCTTCAGACAAGAATTCCTTAACAAAGGCAAGTACTTTCCTGAAGTTGGTTTCAAGAACACTTGTAGAGCTATCCAGGAGGAAGATGACATCAGACGATGCAACAGTACATTCTGGATAGTAGGGCAATACAATTAGTTTAGTAAATTCTTAAAAGCAAAGTACAAAATAATTTAAAAAAGAAAACTTAATCTGAATTTAATAATTAGCTAACATCAGTCAGAACTTAAAGAAATTGATGAATATTCAAGAAATTCTATATTATACATAATTATTTTAAATCATCCTTTATCTTATTTTGGATTTTTGAGAATGAAACAATAAAAAAAGAGTTGTATGCATGTTATGAAATAAAAACACAAATTATGATGAAAATAATTATAGGCATAATATTTCCTAAATAAATACAGATTTACTCAATGGATCATTAATCTAATATTCTGAATAAATATTCTATCATTATCTAAATACAATGACAATAGTAATAAAGATATTCTCCATTGAAAAAAAATTGTTTGTTATAAGAAGTTTAGTTTTATAACAATAAATGAAAATAGAAAAATAACATTCACTATTTTGACCCATTCTGTTGCACTGACAGTCTCATTCACATCATGAAATAATTATTCCAACCACAATTCAACACATTCATTAAAAATACTAATCAAGTGAAATTATCAAATGAATTTGGTCACTACCAAACAATGATCATTTCTTATAGTTACAACAGACACTGATCAACATTCACAATCACATTAAAACCTGATCATTGTTCAGAGCTAAACCAAACATTTATCAAGTCTTGCAGTCATACCAGACATTAAGCAATATTCACAAAACTGTAAGCAGGTCATTATGTGCGCGCGCAAGAATTGGGTCGATAACCATGAGAATATTTTAGTTCCCTTGAGGTGGAAGTATGATGACCATCTTACCTGGCTCTGGTGGAGGTTTCGTTGGTTCTAAGGAAAAAAATAATGGGCTATATTGTTATCCATATTACTGAGCAATGGAGAAGCATAATTCAGTAATAAAATCAAAGGTGTTGAATGAAGTCTTATAAAAAATAATATGAAAAATATGATTACCACTAGAGTACATCCATTTCAATTAGAATGTTTCTTACTAAATGTTCAATTAAGAAAATCATCAAAAAATGCATAACACCAAAGTTTTTATATATGCTTAGTGAAAAAAAGAATTTTCTTTTCCTTTTTAAGACTGATATTTTGAAAAATTTGGTTATACTTATAGTTTATATATTTTAGTCCTCCTATATTATACTTTTTTAAAATTTATTATTAAATTATTTCTATAAAAATAAATAAGAGAAAAGTATTATGTTTTTTTTTATTTCATTGAGTAAAATCATTAACAGCATGAGTTTGTACAACATATTATTCTCATCTTTGTTGTTTCCATTTTTACAATATCCAAATTGATGCATATTTTCAATTGTCATCAAGTGATTTAGAAAAGGTGATTCCCTAAACCTTTCTTAAGATGCAAATGTTTATATCAATTTCCTAAAGCTACATGAAGACTGGAAAAGATATCTGTCATTAATATACTATGGAAACAGTAAAACTGAGAACAAACGTAACTCATACTCCCTTATTTTATAAAAACCTAACCTAAAAATTCTATTTATATACTTGAGATTATGAGGGCAATATATTTGTTTTGCTTTCTGTTGAAAAATAGAAAACTTACCAGGGCAGAAATGGGCAAACACTTCCTCTTTCATTTTATCAAGTTCATCAAAATCTTCAACACTAAAGCTGTTGTCGGCAGCCGGAGATGATGCTATTTTTTTCAGTTCTGTTAGATCAGCCAATCCAATACCAACTGCATAAATGTGAATGTCTGCAGATTGCGCGCGCATTGCTTCAACTACAGTGCGCTTTGAATCTATGTTAGAAACCCCATCAGTAAGGACAAGTGCTACATTTGGTGCCTCTGCTCTATTCCCATGCTCACTTGTAAACATTTCAGTTCTGAGAGCCTTAAGGGCTGCAGCTGTGTTAGTATCACCATACCTATACTGAATTCTGTCTATTGCAGCAAACACCTGGCTTTTTGTTGAGTACTGATTCAGGTAAAACTGTATGTGAACTTTGGTGCTATAAACAAGTAAACCAACACGAACTCCACCGGAATCAATGCTGGCATCAGATAAGAAATTTTTGGCAAATGTGAGCATCTTCTGAAAATTTTGAGCACTGACACTGGTTGAAGAATCCAAAACCAGAACAACATCAGCTAATGATGACCTGCAAGCTAATTGTTAGAGGCAAAGAGAAAAGTGAAGGTTAGTAAAGACAGAAACGCACTGCGCATAGGATATATATATATATATATATATATATATATATATATATATATATAAAATGAAATACACACACACATATATATATATATATATATATATATATATAAATGATTGGCTGTATGGATATTTGGCATATATGTGTTT